>LPNX010868052.1:265766-373090 GCA_001517045.1 Pseudotsuga menziesii
TTGCAGGTAATTGGTTGGAGATCACGGTTTATATTTTACAGTAGCATTTGTAGCTAACTCGCTGGATTTTATGGTTCAGATTTCACGGTTGGAGCTCATGGTTCGCATCTCATGGTTACTGCTCACGAGTTGGAGCTCATGGTTCACATTTAATGGTTGCAACTCACTGGTTGGAGCTCACGGTTCACATTTCATGGTTGGAGCTTAGTGTTCATGGTTCATGGTTTTCATGGATAAACAACTAAGTATTGGGATGCCTAATTTGTTTGAATTTACGATGAAATCCCTAATTTGTTTGAATTTACAATGAAATCCTTAATTTTTTTGAATTTACGGTGAAATCCCTAATTTGTTTGAATTTATAGTGAAAGCCGTAATTTTTTTTAATCTACGATGAAATCCTTGTTTTTTTTGAAAATCGTCATCATCCAATTTATAAATGGTTGTAATACTTTTTTTCCCATTGGACAAATAGTTTTGAAATGATGTAAATGGATGAAATTGGGTTCTTATTTGTGTTATTTTCTCTGCTAGTACATGAGATGTGATCCTCTGTAGCTGACCTATGGACTGTATATCCTTCCAAGACTTGGTCATGACTATTTTTGGTGTATCTCCTGCTAGGATATGACCTTCTAAGATTAAACTGTGGATTGTTTGTCCTTTCTTTGCTAGGCCGTGACTGTTGATAACCCTCTCTAGGATGAACATAACTGTGTTGGCCTCTTCTTAGTAGGTCGTGACTGTTTTGGAGCCACTGTGACCTAGTCGTGACTGTATTATCCCTCTCATAGCTGGTTGTGACTATTGGTAACCCTCTCTAGGCTGAACGTAACTGTGTTGACCTCTTCTTGGCAGGCCATAACTATAATTTTCCTGGATGTGACTGTTTTGGAGCCACTATGGGCTAGACGTAACTGTTTTGGAGCCATTGTGGGCTGGTCGTGACTGTATTATCCCTCTCCTAGTTACCCGTAACTGTTGTGCAAGGCTGTGTCTTTTTTTTGGGGGTCTGCTAGGACTAGGTCGTGACCTACTAGTAGCTTTCTAAGTCTGAATTGTTACTGTTGATAACCTCTCTTGTTGGGCCATGATTATGGTGTCTTTTATCTGATGATTTGTGATCTTGTGTACTGGTGTAAGCTTTATGGACGATCCAGAGTTGGATCTAGGACTTAGTATTGTTTTTAGAGTGAGGCCTTGAACTCTTATTGTTGTAACCCTTGTTGTTTGCCAAGATTTAAACCTTAATTTGTTTGTATGCCACATACCTGGGATGTGAATTTTTGGGTGCTTCAGTCTCATGTTGTGACTCTGGTTTTAAGTGGGACAAGACCTCTGACTGTTACTGGGATTTCTTGTGAGTCATGTATGTATCTTCATCATCATTAAGTGAACTTAAGAAACTAATTCACAAAAATTAAAGAACAATTGCTAAATAGATCTAGTTTGAATCTTCCTTATACTCGGACATATTGTGCTAGATCTTGTCACTATAAGGACAAGCTGGAACAAGTCATACTTTGAGACATAGAAGGTTAAAGTGCTATGGGATTAGCTTAGAATTTCTAAATAGGTTTGGTTTTAATCTGCCTTATACTCATACATTATGTGCCAGCTCTTGTTATTGTAAGGATAAGCTGTCACAAGTCATACTTTGAGAGAGAGAAGGTTAAAGTGCTATGGGATTTGGTTAGATACATACAATAACAAATCCCAGTCACCAAGTGAGAAGATATCATTAGGATAATATTAATTATACTCATCCAAAACCACAAATAAGCACCCTAAAAGTCACAACTCCCTTTAGCAGAATTAACATCACTAATGACCTATCATCTAGGGTTTTAAATAGTCATAGCTCAGCTAGGATAGGGAACCACAGTCCCAGTACATCAGTCACGGTTCAGAAGAGAAAGGGACATGACAGTCATACTCACATAGTCATGGTCGAATAGAGAAGTGACACACAATCACGGTCCTCTTCATAAGGTCATGGCCCCAAATTTTAGGTCCTCAATTGTCAACCCAAAGTTATCCCAACTAGGAATCACATCTGAGCCATCATGTAATATCTCTGATATGATATCAGATCATAATATTAACTCTGACACAATTTTAATCAAAATTTTAAATGAAAATTTGCACTTAATGAGTCAACTCTTGAAAATAGGAAGATAAGAGAATGTTGTTGACACTTTTGTAAACAGGGTAGTGAATGATGGGAGAAACCAAGGACAATTTAGGACATATAAAGTATCTTTTGTAACACATTTAAACTTAGGGACCATTTAGGTTTCGGAGTCAGCTTTGCTGAAACCTACTCCCACGCTTTTGGGTCACCCAACCGTGCAACTAGGAAGAACTTCCACATCCAATCAAATAGGAGTTTGTGCAATGTTCATATGTGTTTTCAAACTGGTAATAATCCTCAAATGAAGTTTCAAATAGTCAATAATATATATGGAAGGATTTGGGGTTGTTGGGAAATATTTGGGAAAAACTGGGAGTTTTTTCCGAGGAGACTTTGCATAAAGAATGTTGTCAAAACAAGGTACAACCTCAACGAAATATATGTTTGATGGTTGGTATTGGTAGTGAGGTTAGTTAAATTCATACATAAAATTTTGGAATGGTATTTGGATGCACATAACTTCCATATTGAAGGAAACTGTAAAACTAGTAAACTTTACCTAGTCAACTAGCAAGGGTGTGCAAAAATTAATGAATTTTGTACCAGATTTAACTTAGACCTTCTAATGATGAATTGAAGAAACTAATATATCATAATTTAACATATCAGATCATATAATACTTATTCTCATGGATATTAATTCATTCGTATTACATAAGCTGATAAAAAACCCCATCTAGTGGGAAAATAAAGGCTCACTCATGAAAACTTAACAAGAGAGCTCTCTGGAACATAAACCTTACTGAAATACAGAAGTTATAAGAGTGGATTTGGACTAATAATATCAAGAATATTTTTTGAGCACTTATCTCTACAAAAATGGGATCCAAACCTAAGGGTAGGAGGCCCAAATATAACACCAAGCTAGGGATTGGAGTGTAGGTGAAGTTCCCTTCATTGGAGCTCGTCTTCAATGGGTGGAATGGATGTTGTAGTGGTATGATATGAAGCTTAGGGTGTTGATCCTTTTCTCACCATCACCTGCACTGAAAAATGGAAGGGGAGAAAGAAGAGAGGGGAAGGGACTTGGGGTGCATCTCCCAAGAGACTGAGGCACAACACTCAGTATGAAGCTGAGCTTCACTCAACACAATATAATTCATTAACCAAACTGTGAAATGGAGCTTGAATTATCATTATATAGACCAATGGTGACTTTTTGGGAAAGTCAATCACCTGCTGAGCAAGTTTCCCTTGCTAAAACCTAACCCTAGCCAAGTGGTGCACCCTCCTTGAGAAATTGGAAAGTATGTGTCATGTGAGATGTTTCCCTGTACATGCCTTTCATCCAACTTAGAAACTGTGCCCTCCTTAGGCCCAGAGTTTCCTACTTTTTCCTATGACATCTTTTTTGCACTTCTTGCTTTTGTAACTAAACCTTAGAATCGAAACTGCACCCTCCTTTGGCCCAAAGTTGCTTGCTTTTCCTTATGACATCTTTTCGGGCCTTCTGCTTTTGTGACTGTACCTCTAAATGGAAATTGCGCCTTTGTTTGGTCCAAAGTTGCCTCTTTTGTGTCTAACTTATATTTCTTTGCTTTTGGTACTTTCCCTTTTTTCTGTCTGCTTGCTTTTTCCAGTCCTTTAACAGTTACTAATTTTCTTCCCTGGCAAGTTGGCTTGCCCAAGTGCGCCCTCCTGACATGGAAACTTATTTTCCACATATTTAAGTGCACAATAATTAATAAAACCAAGTACATGCCTCCTAAATAATAATTTAATAAAATTCCCTAGGTTAATTATTTAATGCATCCTTTGACCCCCTAGGTGTTAAGCAAGGTCAACACTTTTGATGTCCTTTCAAGGGAGGGATATGACACATCAGTATCTACATTTGATATGTGCATGTCTTTAAATTCATTGGATAAGTATGCATGTGCCTATAAAATAAATTTTTAATTACAATCACACATAACCACTAAATTATTTACTAGTAAAGTAGAAATGGGATCCATCTTTTGTGACAACTTTTTCATCACATGACTTGCACTCATAGATCATAATTTACACGTTGCCTAATATTGTCACATGTTTTTCATTAATTTTCTACTAGTCACCAAAATTGGATTTTATTTTATTTGATAATAAAGGAAAAGGTTTAGGGAGCTTGTGCTTACTCACCACTTGACATTTTGAAACCATAGATATGAGTCACCTCTGTTGCTTTCAACTTTTCTCCTACTTCCATCTACATAGAAAAAATATGAATATAGTTTAGGAGAGAGGAAAGGATTCTAGTTGTGGATTAGCCAATGTTTTTAATTATTTTTTATAAACTTTAATTTTCTTTGAAGAAGGTTATTGGTCGATTGGAGGAGTTAGTATGGAGTAAGTGATGGTGGAGATATTATACATAATTTCAGCGGTGGTTTTTCTTCTACTCATTGTGAGAATTTTAACTCTTTAGAGGTAAAACATCTTGTTGTTTTCATTAATTTTATTGTTTTTAAGTATTGAATTCTCCTGCCTTTCTAACACATAGGAGGACTTAAAATTAATTCTTTGGTATCTCTTATGTAGTAACAATAACCATCCCTATTGTACCAATCCTAGAAATGGCGACAATATCTCACTTATTGGAAACAATTCCCATTGCAAGGTTTACATGATTTTCAAGGGAACTACATATGTTGCATGATACTATATACGAAATTAAGGTGAGCTATGGTTACTAAGTAAGTTGGTTAGAATATTTGATGTTAGTGGATTGGTGTGTTAGGTTGCTTAATCCATACACCTAAACCATGAATGACACATAAGGCATGGAACTATAACTATAAACAATTCCAACACTAGATAGAGGGAGGATGTTAACACCTCAAACAGGGTCTTGTTCCACCCCAAAAATATTAAACTCAAATCAATAATCATTTCATGTCTCCACCAATGGATCTGTTATTTTAGTGAATAGTGGTGGTAAGCAAGTTGTTTGTTGGGTCCTCCATAACTTTGGTCATGGATAATTTGGAGTGTAATAATGCTTTTATTTTTCTACCATATCCCATTAATAGCACATGGGATGTAATTTTATTCATTCCCATAAGAGGAGGCAATTATAAACCGTATGGCATTTTAGGTAAGTAATGAGAGTTTGCTACACCTCTCTTTCAACACACTAGAGCCCCATACATGACACACTAGCCACAAATATAAATGATATGGCCTAAGACCATGTATTTTTGTCATATCCCATAACATAGGCCATATTATCCATCATCGATGTATCGAATCTTGAAATTTTCACCATACTCAACTTGTAGGAAAAAAATTACCTACTTAAGGCATGTGTGATGTCCCAAGGGACCACGAGTGGTCCATGAGAACCTTGAGTTGAATTTTATGTCCTAAGTTCCTAATAATAAAGATGATGCTTAAACCATTTGTTCTTTCTAATGAATTTTTCATTATAGTCCCTAAGTTTTCTATGTTGGCCTTGATGGATAAGCATCGACGTAATCATATCTTCTTGATATAAGAAACCCATTTATGATAAGTTGTTCATTCATGTTATGCATGCCCATCGACGTTAATTGCAACCTAACTATTGTTATTTGAATTTAATTGCAGGGAAACCATAATGCAACTAATGACTAGTGGTAAATCCAACAACTCTCGTTATTTATATTTTAATAGTTATATAAATAAAATTATTATATATACTAAATAAGATTACATGCAAGTATTCATTATCGTACTTATGGTTAATATAAGTTTAAATGATTATTTACCTCATTAAATATTCATGACAAAGATTAAATCATTGGGTGCAGGTCCCTCGGGTCTAGAGCAAGAGTATTTGTGTGAGTGGTGAATTATAGTGTATGTTACGATATGTTCTTGCAATGGATAGTGTTTGTGGTTGTGTGATATTGTATGAATTTTTTACCATAATGTGAGGAAAATGAATATTGTTCACTGTGAGAACATATCGCCATATACATTGTTAGTAATTTAGCTATTCGAAGATGTATCATATCATGGCTTCTTGCAACTAATGACTAGCGGTAAATCCAATGAAAATGCAACTAACGACTAGAAGTAAATACGATGAAAGTGCAACTAACAACTAGTAGTAAATCCAATGACCAGAGAAATAATATTTGTGTGAGTGGTGAATAACAATGTATGTGTCCATATATTATTGTTCTAAATAGTATCTGTGGCCATATATGCATACTAACATGTTTCTATTTGTTGCAATGTTTCCAAGATGCATGCAATGTGTACATCAACAATGAAAATTGTCCCAAATTCTTTAGTGCAAAAGATGCCAAGTGCATGATTACTCCCAAAGATGAAACTCTACATGGAATGAAAGGTGATACGTTTTTGTTTTTAAACCCTTGCTTGTTTTTTTATGGCATACTATATATCCCTAAGTTGGGAAGGGACCCCTACCCATCAACTAATTTTTTGTTAAATTCTCAAGCTCGTTGCATTTCCGACGACATAAATTCTATATTTGACAAAGATACCATACAATCGACAGAAACCTCATCGAATTTTTGTGTATATTTATGTTATTAAGGAGTCATAAATCCAATGAATATGTGTCGGTAATCGACAATATGGGTGGATTAAGGTGTCGATTAACAGACACCTCGGTCATCGCATTTTCGACAACAGTCCTGGAAATTAAATTTGGTCAATCGATGATCTATGTGCCAGATATTCGATGGGTTATTGTGGTATTTACTTGTCATTCATGCAACTAATTGTTGTCATATTTACAACGTATTGTTGGGTTCATCGGATATACGACACAATTCTATTGACGTTTAAAAATAGTCCACCTTGTCGGATGTTAGACAGAGGCTTGTCAAAATTCTGAAAAATATATTCTTGGATTTTGGGTTCAAATTTACTTGTGTCATCCTGAGCCACTTCAGACATAAACTTCTATCGCATTTAGCTTATCTTGAAAAACTTGGAAGGTTTTCATCACATCCTCTACCTGTCACTGCAAATCGTCCTTAATTGTAGAAATTCTTTCCACAAATTTGGAACTGAAATGTTTCGAACTTCCCACCTCAGTCATCTCTACATCATGTCGCACTTGGACATGCACTGAATGAATGGTTGTTGTGACATTCCAGGTAGTGCAAGGGAAAAAATGAGCATAGACATGCATGTTTTACACATTATTAAGTTTGGGCATTCATCAAGCACTCCACAGGGAAACATTTAATGCTGTGGGGATATGAACCCTTGGATTTGTTATTGGTTGGATGTTATCTGAACAATTCATATCTTTACAACAGAGAAGCAAAGTTCTTATTAAATGTATTTTTCATTAAAAATGTCCACACTTGGTATTCAAGTTCATATCTCTGCAACAACATCATCTAATGTTGTGTAGTGAGGTGCTTATTGAATTGCTTTTTCATCAAAGAATGTCAATACCTGATATTCAATAGAGAATCAAGGTATGAGCAGAAATATATCCATTTAAGCAATACATAGTCAAATTCACTTCCCAAGGAACAAGTATCACAAAGACAAAATTAGACCCAGATGGAAAATATAACAACTAGGCCTCTTTAATTGCTTACACTGAATGTTTAAAGGAGTTGAAAAGAAGTTGGGATTTCTTTGTGCATTTCCATAGGAGGTTGTTTGGTTAACACTATTGGCATCACTTTTTTTCTTTACTTAATTACATGTCTTTTTCTTAATGGACTATGCTTTTGATTACCCATTGGTGACGATATCGATGTTGGAAAAAGTAATTACTTGCAGAAGCTGTACCAGACCTCATCCGAATCTGCGAGAGTCTGTATAATTTCCATCTCTGTCAGTCAGCCTGACAAGATTGAAGAGTTCACAATTCTTCAATGTAAACCAGTCAAATTAAATTTCTAAACTAAAGTTTTAGGTAGATAGTTATTACAGCCATTAATGTCAAGACTATAGATTCACGAAGAAGCAATTTTAGTTTGCCTATAAATAGAAGAAGAATTTTGTAAATCACTAAGAGAGAAAGAGAACTCAGAGAGAGCATTATGAGCAGAGAGTGAAGAAAGAATAGAGTTGAAGCTCAAGCTTCTATGTGTGTGATTATGTCAAAGAGCCGAAGATCTATAAAGGAATCTGTCGAACAATCGACAAGTTTGTATTACCTTTTGTTATTTCTAGACAAGTTATATATATCAAATAGTTTATGGTTGAATTTTTTTATATAACTAAGTGCTAACTCAGTTTTTTCGTCTCGGTTTTTGCTAACTGGTATCAGAGCAAGTTTTAGGAAAGAAATCTTGTCTTAAAAGTGAAAAAATTAAAAATTAAAAATGGCTTCAACTTCTGGTTCATTGCAAACTCCAATTTTTACAGGAAATAATTATGAATATTGGTATCTAACAATGAAGGGTCTGTTTAGAGGTCAAGATGTCTAGTAGATAGTCCAACATGGTTATGTAGAACTAGCAGAGCAGGCAACATATAAAAATCTCACACAAGATGAGAAAGATGTCCTGAGGGAACAGAGGAAGAAAGATGGAAAGGCTTTGTTCTACATACATCAAGCCATCCATGAAAGCATACTCCTAAGATTAGTAGCAGTAGTTACTACTAAGAAGGCATGGGATACATTGCAGACCGCCTATCAAGGCTTGGAAAAGGTGAAGACTTCCAAGTTGCAGATTCTTAGAAGAGATTTTGAATCTCTGCCCATGAAATAATCAGAGTCAGTAGACTCATATTATACCAGAGTTGTTGGTTTGATAAATCAACTGAAATCTCATAGAGAAACCATAACAGACCAAAGGGTGGTTGAAAAATTTCTTAGAAGTATTCCCCCAAGATTTGAATCCTTGGTTGTGACCTTGGAAGAACACACAGACATGTTGGTGTTTACCATTAATGAGTTGCAAGCTTCACTCATCAATCATGAACACATAATCAGTAGAACAAATAAATCATTGGAAGGTGCATTTGCAGCACAATCATCCATAAGCCATGGTAGAGGCAGGGGGAGAAACAAATCTAGAGGCAAAGGAATAAGTTCTTCCAGAGGAGGACATGGCAGAAGTCCTACAAATGTCGCTAGTATAGGAGATAATCGGAATCCAAGTCAACCAAGTGGTTAGAGGTTTGATAAATAAAAAATTCATCGTCATTATTGTAGGAAATTTGGTGATTATGCATATGAATGCAGGAAGAAACAACATGACCAAGGAAGGAAAAGCCCAAATCAGTCGACCAACACTAGCACTGCGACAAGTGCAATGTTAATGGCATGTGCATCTCCAATTGAATGCAATGTTTTCTAAGAAATTCCACATGACATATGGTACTTAGATTCAGGCTGTAGTAATCACATGACTAGTAATTTAAATTTGTTTTCCTGTCTGGACATTTCAGTTCAAACTGATGTCACACTTGGAAATAATGTCCAAGTCACTGTTTTGGGAAAATGTACTATTGGTATTCTAACCAAATAGGGGGAGAGTAAGTTTATCCCTAATGTCTATTATGTCGAAGGTCTGAAACATAATTTGTTGAGCATAGGACAACTGATATAGAAAGGCTATAGAGTCTATATAGAAGATAATCACAAGCATCCAAGAAACCAGCTGATAACAAAAGTGTCAATGACAAGCAATCACATATTTCCTTTGATTATAAATCCAGACATGAACGGGAAGACAAATATGGGGGCTGCATTCAAGGAAAAAAGTGAAGAAGCAGTCGAGCACTTCGACAAGAAAGAAAATGACAACGCTAATTTTTAGGCTGCATTTCAAACAAAATTTTAGGATAAATCCTAGATGTGGCATTTCAGATTTGGACATCTGAATTTTGGTGGGTTGAAGCTACTTCTCACAAAGAATATAGTGAAAGTATTTCCATTGGTCAATAGACAAGAAAGAGTTTGTGAAGGATTCATTTTTGGCAAGCAGCATAGAGGGAATTTTCCAGTCGAAAATTCATATAGAGCATGCATGCCACTTGAAATTGTGCACTATGATATTTGTGGTCCAATGTAGACATCATCCATTAGTTCCTGCAATTATTTTCTTACTTTTATTGATGACTAATCAAGAAAAACATGGGTATATTTTCTGAAACATAAATATGATGAATTTAGTTATTTTCAGCAATTCAAGGCACTCATGGAGAACCAGAGTGGACACTGCATCAAAATCTTAAGGACCGACCAAGGAGCTGAATATGTTTCAAATGAATTTCTAAATTTTTGCAAGACCCATGGCATAAAAAATCAATTCACTGCACAGTATACACCTCAGCAGAATGGTGTTGTTGAAAGAAAGAACAAAACCATTATGGAGATGGTGTGCAGGATGATGGAATCCAAGCATTTGTCGAATGAATATTGGGTTGAATCAGTCACAACTGTTGTATATATCATGAACCGATGTTTGACAAAGAGTGTGAAGAACAAATTTTCTCAAGAAGCATGGACATGTATGAATCACAATGATTCTCATCTAAACGTTTTTGGTTGTGTTGCATATTCTCATGTTCCACATGTGCTGAGAAAGAAGCTAGACAACAAGGCACAAGAATGTATTTTCATTGGCTACTCTGAAGACACAAAAGCATACAAGTCAAGTATGATCTTGTCGCAAGGAAACTGATAATCAATTGAGATGTTCAATTTGTCGAGAATGAATCGTGGGATGGAATTGTTGACATAAATGTCAAGATTGTGTTGAATGTCGACCATGATGACATGGCAGAGTAAGTGGTTGAACCACCACATGTAAGTCAACTAGTTGCAACACCGTCAACTCCCATAACACTGTGACATGGTTTAGCACAAGGAACATCGACACAAGTTGCATCTCAAGCTACACCAAGAAGTACCCCAAGAGGAAAATAGACTCCATCAAGTATTTCGTCAAGATCGACATCGACAGAACCAATAAAGACAAGAAGTCTGTGTGAAATATATGAAGCTGGTACACCAAATTCATTCTCTCTCTTTGCATTATTTTCTCCTATATATGACCCACTAACATTTGAAGAAGCTATCAAAGAAGAATTATGGGCACAAGAAGTGGATGAAGAAATAGAATGCATTAAGAAGAATCAAACATGGGAGCTGGTTGATGCACCAAAGGATAAAGATGTAATCAAAGTCAAATGGATTTACAAGACCAAACAAGATGTTGATGGGAATGTGCAAAAGCACAAAGTAAGAATGGTTGCAAGATGGTTCACATAGCAGCCCGACATAGATTTAGGAATAATTTTAGGGGCGAATTTTAGCCCAGCGGGCTATTTTTCCATGTTTTTCTCCCCAAAAAGATTCACCATTTTGCATTTTTTAAAGCCCTGTTTCGCCCAATTTTGATGGGGTAAAATTTTTTCACCCTAAAAATCGCCAAATTATGATATAAACGATATAAAATCCTTGGAAATTAAAATATTTTTTGAAGAATATCGCCAATCATTTTATAGTTGGCATTTTAAGAATTGGTAATATTCGCCAACATTTATACACTTTTAAATAAGTATGGTTCCTTAAAATCATCCTTGCATAGATTTCAATGAAACTTTTGCACCTGTCGCATGCATGGATATAGTCAGAACAATCTTGGCCATTGTTGCACAAAACAAATGGCATGTTTATCAAATGGATGTTAAGGAAGCATTTTTGAATGGCTATCTAGAAGAGGAAGTATATGTGGAACAACCACAAGGCTATGAAGTTCCAGGTCAAGAGCAAAGTGTACAGGATGAAAAAGGCACTCCATGGTTTGAAGCAAGCTCCTAGAGCTTGGTACAGTCAGATTGATTCCTATCTCGCTGAAAATGGATTTCACATAAGTGAAAGTGAGCCAAATTTGTACATGAAAGTTGATGAGCAAGGTAAGATGTTAATTGTCTTCCTGTATGTAGATGATTTAATATTTACTAGTGACTTTGGCATAGAAGAATTTAAAGCAGTCATGGAAAGTGAATTCGAAATGACTGATTTTGGGCTTATGAAGTTTTTTCTGGGCATTGAAGTTCAGCAGTATGAAAATGATATATTTATATCACATTCTAAATATGCAAGTGAAGTTTTAAAAAGACTTAATATGTCTAGTTGCAAGATAAACCCAACACCAGTAATAATAGGTTCAAAATTGAGCAAGGATGATGATGGATCAACTGTAGATCCTACGCTGTTTAAAAGGCTCGTTGGCAGCCTGATGTATTTAACAACGACAAGACCAGACATCATGTATGGAGTAAGTTTGATCTCAAGATTCATGGATTCACCAAAAGACTCACATTGGCAAGTAGGTGAAAGAATTCTAAGGTATGTAAGTGGAACAAAATACCTTGGCATTATTTATTCAACCTCAAAAAAATTTAAACTCTTTGGCTACACTGACAGTGACAATGGAGGCAGCATAGATGACAGGAAGAACACATCTGGGTACACATTTCATTTTGGTACAAGTGTTGTTTCATGGGCTTCAAAGAAACAACCCATAGTAAATCTGTCTTCAGCAGAAGCAGAATATGTTGTAGCTACAAGTGTTGCATGTCAAGTTCTCTGGATACTGAGAGTGTTAAAAGACTTCTCACAAAACCAACAAAAACCAACAAAAACCAACAACCATCTTATGTGACAACAATTCAGCCATTTGATTATCAAAGAATCATGTGTTTCACAAGAGAACCAAGCACAACGACATAAGGTTTCATTTCATAAGAGAGTTGGTGAACAATAAAGAAATTTGTTTAGAATTTTTCATGTATGAATTTCACTATCTACGTAGTTATCTTGGAATGACAAGTACTGCAGAGTGAACTCTGCCATGGACAGAGCAAGTCTAAGCTCTAAAACATTTTTCTTTAAAAAAAAAATTTCCCATCTGCTCATAATTAAGGGGGAGTGTTGGAAAAAGTAATTACTCAGAGAAGCCATACTAGACCTCAGCCGACTCTGCCAAAATCTGTAATAGTTTCGTCTATGTCAGGCAGCCTCACAAGATTGAAGAGTTCATGATTCTGCAATGTAAACTAGTCGAATTAATTTTCTGAACTTAAGTTTTAGGGAGATAGTTATTACATCCATTAATGTCAAGACTATAGATTCACGGAGAAGCAATTTTAGTTTTCCTATAAATAGAAGAAGAAGATTGTAAATCACTAAGAGAGAAAGAGAACTCATAGAGAACTAAGAGAGCATTCTTGGGAGAGAGTGAAGAAAGAATAGAGTTGAAGCTCAATCTTCTTTGTGTGATTCTGTCGAAGAGCCAAAGCTCTGTAAAAGAATCTATTGAACAACCGACAAGTTTGTATTACATTTTGTTATTTCTCGACAAGTTATTGTTGCCTGGAAAAACTGTACTAGGCCAACTTACGAAAAGACAGCCCACACACTCGACTTAATGCAATCTTGTATGTGTTTAAAGTAACTGTCCTCCATAGGATTAAGGCCTTGCTGCCTGTATGATGTGCTCTCAGAATAGAGAGTCTTTCTAAGGTGTGTGTGTGGCAAGTTTACTCAAACCAAACTGCTAACAAACAAGATAAATTTAACCCAATGACTAACTATTGCTAAAGATTATCTTAAGCTAAGTGCAGAAAATAGTAGCTCCTAATTCTATTCTATGATAAGCTAAATTCAGACTACCTATCTTGGCCAAGAGCATGAGTTAAAATTAATATTAATTCAGATTTCATTTAAAAGATAAACATATAATAATTTAAATTGAAGAACAGTCTCGCAATCAAACTATTACATGCTAAAAATTAAAAAAAAACTTAAAAGCTCTTACAAATTAACGGATTAAGATCACAAAAAAATGTTAGATGCTTTTAATTCTGCAAACTAAATCAATATTAGCTGATAGATCAAATGCAACATAAATCACTATCTTTCAAAATAAGTTTTAAAAGACTCAGATCATAAGAAATGAAGCATAAACTAAAAGCAAAGTTTATAGTTTGCTTCAATCCCACATAATATAATGATGAACAGAACAAGTAATCTAGTTCAATTACTCCATAAAAGAAATTTTACAAAGCTGTGAGAACAGGTTCCAATGTCCATTCAAAGCACCATAGCTTCAAAAGAGTTTTGATGTATCAGCCTTAGGAAACACCTCCGTCTCTGGTTCCATGAGAAAAACTCAGTTTTGTATAGGAACAAGAAAACAAAGCAGAAAGAGAAACACAGTCATCTCTTTGGTTTATGGAGACCATCGCTAGTAGAGAAACATACTAAAAAATGGAAGAATAAGTTCATCCAGTTTCTTGGAGCATTCCCCCACCAAACCAATCCGTGCTATTGTTTAAATAGTCCAATACAAACCAATAGAAAACTTAGAAGCGAACCGATTCCATGCTGGCCGCAACCGAAAAACACATGTTCAAAGAACCTAGAAAATCTCTTCAATGGTTCACTTTTTTCAGGAGATTCCCCATGAGTCTAATAAACGAGTCCGTTTTGCAAAAAAACCATATCTCGGGTTTTGTTGTTTCATCTTAGTTTTCCCGCACTTTGCTGCAGAAAATCATCTCCTGAATAATGATGGGAATCCGACAATCTTCTCAAAACTTTACAAAATGCTCTCCCTCTACACCATTTTCGGGAGTCTATCTTATGTGTAGCCTCGGTTTATATTCTGCAACAAACGACGAATTGATGTGACCTATTGTTTGTCATTTTCTTTACGCCCGGGATTATATCAAATCTCCATCATCTCCTGCTTTAATAATCATAGTATGGCATGAGCACCAGTGGATTCGTATCGTGACTTCTCTTTAACACTGTTGAAACATGGATGGAATGATCCTTTATTTTTGTATATCGTGGCAAGAGGAATGATACATTCTTTAAACCTGCATAAAAATACAATAAAAAATTAATAAATACATTATCGAAAACCACAGATTGCTGATAAAAAAATAGTTTTGACATTGGAAAATATTATGTTTCTGTTTTACAACTCCTTGGCATAAAATCAGTGATCAATTGAAACTATCCCAACAATTAGAAGTGTAATTATCTCTACGATCTGGTTAAAATCTCTTTAAAACTTTAATTCATGTGGAATAGTGTCTACAAAAATCACGGCAAACTTATAAAGGTGGAATTTTCTGTTTGATGTGGTGACAGCCTTGATAACATTTGTTTCTTGCATGCTGGTATCCACGTTAATGTTTATACAACAATGTTGGCTTCATTTTAGCAAACAAATACTCCTTGGATGTTGCAATCTATTTCTTGTGGTATATTCTGCATGATTTCTTGACAACCATTTCATAAACAAGTGTGATTCTCCTATTTAAAATACCGAGCTCCGAGCATATACTTAAGGCATTTGTTTTCATGGTGATTCTGTACTAATTTCACGCTTATTGGCGTAACAGTAAGAACAGATGTAATATATCCCTTCCATTTTAGCTAGCACCAACCAATACTATGTTACCAATTAAAGCAAATTCAATGATCTCTGATTTTTTCGATGTGCGAACTTTCCCCAATCAATAATTTTAATCAATGACAAACTTTCCAAAAGAACAGGTACAAAGTTTGCATCATCATTTACTTTGGGAGAGAAGACTTTACTATTAGAGATTTCCATTCGAAAAACTCAACCATTAACGTTTTAATAAATAAAACATATATCTTTCATAGAAATGATCAAATAACAAATATTAAAGGTTGGAGGCTTTGTATCAATTAAAACACAATCGTGAAAACCTGAAGTTTGGGATAAACATACTTGTTGGAAATTGACTAAGTATTAATATTATGTCTTGATTTTGTTAAATTCACTATTTTTTCTTGTTTACAAACTTTTATATATAAAAAAAAATGAAAGACATGTATAAATAAATTTCAATGTTTCAATTTTGTTCAAAAGTTTAAAAAAAAATGAGATTCTAAAACTTAGTTGAAAATTAAAACAATTTATTTGTTTTTCATATTACTTATTTTAATATAAAGTATTCGAAACAAAGAAATATGGAAGTATACTAGGACCTCTTATTAAAACTTGAATATAATCATGAAGATCTATAAATGATAAAATATTTCAAACAATATTTAAGTAGTTTAAAACTTCATGATAAGAAGTATAAGGGGATCTTAAATCAAAATATTATTGAGAAAAAATCAATCCAACTAAGGCAAGTTGAGATACCAACTCAGAGAACAAGTAGCGTAAAGAGTGAAATATCAAGAAAGAAGGCAATAAAATTACCCTCCCAAATCAAGCAAGATAAAAGAAAATTAAGAGTTAAGTATTTACAAAATCCTAATGGGATCCCCTTTATTTTGCAAAATCAAGGGGATTTGTTGGGGTGCCAACAAATGGAAACATGCTGGGCGAACCAATTATCTCTATAAAATAATTCTGAATCTTAAATAATATAAGAGAATAATGATAAAGGCCTCCTCAAATGCCAATTTCCGAATCACATAACTTACTCGTATTGTTGGCTTATATATGTAAAGATTGAACCAAAACTTTCAAAATCAATCAAACTATGCCTACCATTATCCAAAATCTTATAAAGATAAATGATTATTCTACAAATGCTAAAAGAAAATTTTCCAAGGAATAGTTTCTCTTAACCAAAATAAGTTAGAGAACACGTAGTATGTAGGTATGACCTCAATACCATAGGATAAACCTTTTTAACCTCACTTAGATGCTTTTATTCCAACCACTAGATATAGATAAATCTTTTTTTCTTTTTTTTTCTTCTGACAAATAATAAATAAAGACATTAACTGAAGACTACTACCTTGGCATGGTAACTAGATGTGGTAATGTCACTTCAACAGAGCTTATTTTCATGACGGGTCGGCTCGTGATAAGACCTCCCATTCTTCAGTTAATCCTTTATATTTTATTAATGTTATGTATAATGGATAATATTAAGGTTATTGTTAATATCAAGAGAGATTACTTAGTAGATGGAGAAGCAGATCCAAATGGCCCACTAAAGAGCAAAGGATGGCGTAAAAAGTCTAAAATATAACTTACGATTCCTGACTTACCTCAATCTAGGGAAAATAATTCCTTTGAAAAGAAACTCATCTACATTATAGCATTAGTTTGAAAGATAAAGATCTTAGATAATAGCAGAGTAACTCAATTAATCCATCAATATGTTCCATAATAAATTTTTCAAAGCCAAGACTAATCTTGCTACGGTTAGAATCTTGACAAAAGAAGAGTGTCTTTATAATGATGTCCCTTTAACAGAAAGTGATTTTGATCAAATACTTGACAGAAATACATGGTTTTGATCACCATATGCTAAAATTAGTTTACCCTTTTTGGGAAAACAAACAAACCACTCAAAAGAAAATCCTATCAACTTGCAAAATAAAACCAATCAAAGCAAGAAATCTAAAATGGATGTATGCAAATGCAAAAATAAAAACTAAGTATAGAATAGATTAACATCTTAAGTGGAGAAACATGAAATAGTTATATCACAAATGAAAAGAGAGAATTAATTTCTACAAGATGAAAAATATCTCTCTCTATAATTTGCGACATAAGGATCTGTCAAAAATAAGCAAGATGTTTTAATAAGTTAGGCCGCTCTTATTGATAAGCAAAAGAAAACAAACAAAAAATAAACAAATTTAAACTAAGTCTTAATTACATATGCAGTTACAACTGAAAATATTTTGGTATTGATTTGCACAACATTCTTCGTTTTCTTAAAAGTTCTTTCTTATGATCATAAGAATGTATAAAACATTTTCCCAATTAAGTTGAAAAAGTAAAAGATATATGACTTAACAAGAAAATTTTAAAATAATATAATTATAAGCAAGAGAGTCAAAGGTAAAGAAAACACACGGGGACTTCACTTAGTGAACCTCTCACATAGCACGTGCGATCGTGGGATATTAAAGAATACCCTTAATTTTGAGAGATATTGACCCTAACTCTTTTTGTTGAAACCCCCTTTCAATACTTAAAACCTCCTCCCCACCCCTTTTTATACCTCAATCCTTATAAACCACCCTACCCACCCCCACCTTAAACCCCTCACCCCCCCAATACTTGGAATATATTGGTTCGATTTTTGATAATTTTAAAACCCACAATATGAACTAACGTGATAGGATATTGGCCAGGAAGTGAAGCCCCCATGAGAAAACATCCATGAATGTATCAATAAGTGTCACCTCTTGAAATTAGCATCATCTTCATAACTGCATTTATTCAAAACAAAACAAGAAAGGGTAAAAATGAAGAAAAATTAATCTAAACCTAAGCCTAACTATGTACAAAAGAAGTCAATTGTAACAAAAATCAAGTAAAATGAAATAGCCAATGAAGCCATCGAAGCATCTCTAATCCTGTAAGAATGACATGTTTTCCTAATAGTAACCAGAAATGATATGTCAATAAGAGAAAACTAAAAACAAGTTTATCATCCCTACCATTTGAAACATATAATGATAAGACAAATTTACCAGTTTTTGGAAACCTTTTGAGATAAGAATTTTCGAGCCACTCCGCAATCTTGTCATAAAAATTAGAATGCAAAGTATGGTCTACTAACATGAAATCCATAGGTGGCAAACATATCTTAGGTGAATCAATTTGAAGAATCAAATAACTAACATTAGTCACATTAACAATTGGAAGAATTGGTTTCAAATACAAAGTAGGATCATGAAATGATGTAATATTGTCGTTCATCAACATAATCAACTTCTCTATCTATACAAATAAATTCATCATGAATAAGTTCTTTTCCATTTGATTCTTTAATATATATAGGTTCAATATTTTGGATAAAAGAAGTATGCCTTTCTCCTTTGAGAAGAGAATAATCATCGGAAGGAGTTGGTACCTCTTCTACTTCGATCTTGTCACCTTGCGGTTGGGTAGAACTTATGGAAGTATCTGAATCAATGATAGAGGAAGAAGTTTCTAGAAGGGTTGGTAAATGATTTGTTGAAACATCCTTTTGACAAATGTCTTGATTTTGTTGAATAAGAGGAACTTGAGAGTTGAAAACAATATTTAAAAGATCAGATTCAGAAGGTAAATCTGTAATATGAAATTTGCAAAGGATATGACAAAGCCTTACTGAAAAGTCTTCTGAAGATTCACCTTTCTTCCTTCGAAGAGCATGCAATTCACTACATATTTTATTAGAATCATAATCCTTAAAAGTATCTAAAAATTCATGTCCAAATTGAAACCATGTAAAAAAGAAATTAGGTGGAAATGTTTCCAACCAGCATTTGATTCGTCCTTTGAAAGTAAGAGCCAATAACTTGCAAGTAGCACTAAGATCAATAATCTTATGTTTATTACATTTAGACAAAAACTTCTCTAGGTGTTTCCCTGCAGATATATCGCCTTCACCATCAAATTCAAGTTTCGACAAGAGGTTAACTGTCTCATTGGGAATATCAATTAATGTAAAACTAAAAACTGATTCCCAAACAGGAATTTGGGCATGAGCCATGAATGATAAACAATAAATATTAACTCACTCTTCAAATGGTTAGCTTGTCATCCAACCAACCCTTAAGCACACATGTGACCACTAAAAGAATAAAATTATAAAACCGAAATATAAGAGCTAGAGGCTAAATGATTATTTAAATAATTTAAAAAAAATGAAATCATTTGTTTTACCTTGGCCTCCTTCTAGCGCCATTTGTTGGCCGAAAAAACTGTCCTAGGCCAAATTATGGAAAGATAGCCCACACACTCGACTTAATGCAATCGTGTATGTGTTTAAAGTAATTGTCCTTCACAGGATTAAGGCCCTGCTGCCTGTATGATGTGCTCTCAGAATAGAGAGTCTTTCCAAGGTGTGTGTGTGGCAATTTTACTCAAACCAAACTGCTAACAAACAAGAGAAATTTAACCTAATGACTAACTAATGCTAAATATTATCTTAAGCTAAGTGCAAAAAATAGTAGCTCCTAATTCTATTCTATGATAAGCTAAATTCAGACTACTTATCTTGGCCAAGAGCATGAGTTAAAATTAATATTAATTCAGCTTGCATTTAAAAGATAAACATATAATAATTTAAATTAAAGAAGAGTCTCACAATCAAACTATTACATGCTAACAAAAAAAAAAGACTTAAAAGCTCTTACAAATTAACGGATTAAGATCACAAAAAAAATGTTAGATGCTTTTAATTCTGCAAACTAAATCAATATCAGTTGATAGATCAAATGCAACAGAAATCATTATCTTTCAAAATAAGTTTTAAAAGACTCAGATCATAAGAAATGAAGCATAAACTAAAAGCAAAGTTTACAATTTGCTTCAATCCCGCATAATATGAAGATGATCAGAACAAGTAGTCTGGTTCAATTACTCCATAAAATAAATTTTACAAAGCTGTGAGAACAGGTTCCAATGTTCATTCAAAGCACCATAGCTTCAAAAGAGTTTTGATGTATCAGCTTTAGGAAACACCTTCGTCTTTGGTTCCAGGAGAAAAACTCAGTTTTGTATAGGAACAAGAAAACAAAACAGAAAGAGAAACACAGTCATCTCTCTGGTTTATGGAGACCATCCCTAGCAGAGAGACCTACAGTAAAATGGAAAAATAAGTTCATCCAGTTTCCTGGAGCGTTCCCCCACTAAAGCAGTCCCTGCTATTGTTTAAATAGTCCAATACTAACCAACAGAAAACTTGGAAGTGAACCGATTCCATGCTGGCCGCAACTGAAAAAAACGTGTTCAAAGAACCTGGAAAATCTCTCCAATGGTTCACTTTTTTCAGGAGATTCCTCATGAATCTAATAAATGAGTCCGTTCTTCAAAAAACCCATATCTCGGATTTTGTTATTTCATCTTAGTTTTCCCGCACATTTCTGCAGAAAAATCATCTCCTGAATAATGACGGGAATCCAACAATCTTCTCAAAACTTTACGAAATGCTCTCCCTCTACACCATTTTTGGGAGTCTATCTTATCTGTAGCCTCGGTTTATATTCTGCAACAAACAACGAATTGATGCGACCTATTGTTTGTCATTTTCTTTATGCCCGGGATTGTATTAGATCTCCATCATCTTCTGCTTTAATAATCTTGATATGGCATGAGCACGAGTGGCTTCGTAACGTGACTTCTCTTTAACATTGTTGAAACATGGATGGAATTATCCTTTATTTTTGTATATCGTGGCAATAGGAATGATACGTTCTTTAAACTTGCCATAAAAATACAATCAGAAATTAATAAACACATTATCGAAAACCACAAATCGCTGATAAAAAAACAATTTTGACATTGAAAAATATTATGTTTCTGTTTTACAACTCCTTGGCATAAAATCAGTGATCAATTGAAACTATCCCAACAATTAGAGGCGTAATTATCTCTACAATCCGATTAAGAGCTCTTTAAAACTTTAATTCATGTGGAATAGTGTCTACGAAAATCACGACAGACTTATAAAGGTGGAATTTTCTGTTTGACGTGGTGATAGCCTTGATAACATTTGTTTCTTGCATGTTGGTATCCACGTTAATGTTTATACAACAATGTTGGCTTCATTTTAGAAAACAAATACTCCTTGGATGTTGCAATCTGTTTCTTGTGGTAGATTCTGCTGATTTCTTGACAACCATTTCATAAACAAGTGTGATTCTCCTATTTGCAATACCGAGCTCCGAGCATATACTTAAGGCAGTTGTTTTCATGGTGATTCCGTACTAATTTCACGCTTATTGGCGTAACAGTAAGAACATATGTAATATATCCCTTCCATTTTAGCTAGCACCAACCAATACTATGTTACCAATTAAAGCAAATTCAATGATCTCTGATTTTTTCGATGTGCCAACTTTCCCCAATCAATAATTTTAATCAATGACAAACTTTCCAAAAGAACAGGTACAAAGTTTGCATCATCATCATTTACTTTGGGAGAGAAGATTTTACTATTAGAGATTTCCATTCGAAAAACTCAACCATTAACGTTTTAATAAATAAAACATATTTCTTTCATAGAAATGATCAAATAACAATTATTAAAGGTTGGAAGCTTTGTATCAATTAAAACACCAACGTGAAAACCTGAAGTTTGGGATAAAAATACTTATTGGAAATTGACTAAGTATTAATATTATATCTTGATTTTGTTAAATTCGCTATTTTTTTGTTTATAAACTTTTATATATAAAAAAAACATGAAAAACATGTATAAATAAATTTCAATGTTTCAAATTTGTTCAAAGTTTAAAAAAAACTTAGTTGAAAATTAAAACAATTTATTTGTTTTTCAAATTACTTATTTTAATATAAAGTATTCAAACAAAGAAATATGGAAATATACTAGGACCTCTTATTAAAACTTGAATATAATCATGAAGATCTATAAATAATAAAATATTTCAAACAATATTTAAGTAGTTTAAAACTTCATGATAGGAGGTATGAGGGGATCTTAAATCAAAATATTATTGAGAAAAAATCAATCCAACTAAGGCAAGTGTATGTTGTGGCTTCTTCGGAAGGTAAGGTAAGAAAAGGTAAGAAATTGAATTGGTGTTAGTTTATTTTAATTCAGAGGAAATTATTCTGACAACTATATCATAGCATCAATAGCGAACTATTACTTTGTAAGTTAAAGAAATCAGAACCAGATCAATGCTTTCCTATCAAAATATTGTGTTGCAGGAAGGACTAAGCTGATACCACATAAAACCTTTAATTTAACCTATATTTTTATTGACATAGAGACATAATTCGTCATCGTTTAGAACAAGAAAGATTGAAAAATATCACATTTATAATCTGAAAAATAATTGGATCAAGCAGTCAATTCCATACAACGACAGGTGAGGAAATTAAGCTAGATTAATATGCTTCTCCCGGTCTAGGAAATTATTATGTTAAATTATAAACTTAATAAGTTAAATGGTTTGATTGATTGGTTGTAAATCGTGTTGTTAATGGTTAATTTTATGTTAATATATTCCAACAAATAGTTGATGAAGTGCATTAGAATAACTTTACTAAAATGATCATCCCGAAGATGTAGAACAGTGGGTGGCGGGTTCGTTAATATTTCTAAAAAATTTTAAAACTAGTATAACCGCTAGTCCAAAAGTAAGTCGAAATGATAAAAACGCCAATATATTTTTGTTTTTAATAATGTAGGGCATCGTATGCAATTTTATTTCTGCATGTAACAGTTTTCTGAAGCTAAAAAAGTTTAATGTTTTACTGAAAGTATCCAACACCTTCATGAACATCACTGCCATTGTTGACAGGACAACTTCGGTTATGGCGATTTACTAGGAACAAGCTTTCTCAATGGAGTCGTAAGCTTAGTTACTTGGATCATGAAAATTAAAAGAAATCTCATAAAAAAGTTCAGAGTGTTGTTTCAATATAATATTAATGTATTAACATATGTTATTAATATATTAATATATGTTACAGCTATAGTTACAGTTTGATTTGATTACTTAACATATTTTAAAAGCTTAGTTTTTCAAAATTCATAAAACTTATTTACAAATGCCAATTAAGTTATTTACAATAGTGTTTTTCAAAATATGTGTAAACACTTATTTTACATTAATAAAATATATCTAAATGAGAAACATCAACATTAATAAAACTTTCAAACACTAAACATCACCAATTTATTATATAATTTATTTCCTTAAACCATTATCAGAAAAGAACAAATTGTATTAATTATATAAACATAAATTTGCTTGTTATATATGCTTTGGCAATACCATGATTCATGGATTGCATTTTATTAAAAAATATATATCGTTAAAAACCAATTTATTATATAGTTATTTCCTTAAAACATTTTATGGGTTGCATTTTATCAAAAAAATATATATCCTTAAAAACCAATTTATTATATAGTTATTTCCTTGAAACATTATCATAAAAAGACAAATTGTATTAATTATATAATCATAAATTTGATTGTTATATATGCTTTGGCAATACCATGTGTGATATATCCATGGCATTTTATTAAAAATATATATATAATTAAAAAACCATTCATTTTATTTTTATGATAGATTTATGTAGGACAATTTATTAAAAACTATTTATTTTATTTTTATTATTAGTTTTTATTATGTTGATTTGTATTTAGATATTATTTTAGACTTTGAACTTGTTTGAGCAGATTATACAAGGTTAACCTAAATGTAACAAGTATATAACGGAAATTCATTTCATGGTAGCCATATCTTGTTATGCTTAAATGCATCTTAATTAAGATTTAAATAAGTTTTAGGGAAAGAATGATTAAAAAAATTGTTAACAATTTGTTTTTATTTTTTCATATGTATATATCCATATTTTTTTGTTGTTATTTATTAAATATTATATGTTTATATTAACTTTAACAAAATTGTATGGATAATCAATATAAAATATATATATTTTAGTCTTTATTTAAGAACCAGTTACTTTTACAAAATTAAATGGTTGATAGTAAAGTAAACACCAATCACAAACTTGTTCTAATGATAAATCGTGCTAATGATAAATCAAATATATAGAATATATCAATAAAAACCATTCATTTTGTTTGTATGATAGATCGAATATGTGGGATACATCATTTAAAACCATTCATATCTTATTCAACCTAGGAGAACAACAATAGTGACTTTCTTCGGTTGGATGAGGTCAATGAACTCATCAGGCGGCTACTTTAACGTCCTTGTTTGATCTGTTGTACTTCATATGGCTCTTAACCAATTGGCCTGCAGCCAAAGCAGACATGAGAGACAGCTCTCCAGCCAAAACTGCTCCTGCGACAATTCTTGCCAACCTCTGAGCATTCGCTCCAGGGTGTTCCCTATTCGCTCCTTTCACTCCGAGCATGTTCAAGCAAGCAGCTTGTGAAGCCAACTGTGTTCCACCCCCCACTGTTCCCACCTACAACCAACCAAGCAATTGCCAGTTATCTCCACATTCATGTTCACATCTACGGCAATAAAGATAAAACTAGTTGGAATGAAAGGAGGCTGAGAAGAAGAAATCATGTTTCTTCATTCTTGATCCTGCTCCACAACTCAAATCAAAACCCAAATTGAAATATATATTACCCTCCATCAATGCTTTTCTTCGTCTCATCAACCCAAAAAGAAAGTCTTCAAGAAAGGTTAATCAGTGGAGATTTTCTTACCTCAATACAAGGCATTGTGACTGATACATGCAGATCCTTGCCACCATTGGATGCCGATGCCTCCATCATTGTAATACAATGGGAGCTCTCAATGTTCTGGGCAGGATCTTGGCCTGTTGCAATAAATACAGCAGAGACAATATTGGATGCATGGGCATTGAAGCCCCCCATAGCACCTGCCAGTGCAGATCCAGTCAAGTTTTTGAGCATGTTCAATTCTAACAAAGCTGGAACGGTAGTCTTCAAGACCTTGCTAACAACTGCCTCAGTGATGACAGCTTCACACACAACTGATTTCCCACGCCCTTCAATCCAGTTCACAGCTGTGGGTTTCTTGTCTGCGCAGAAATTGCCTGATGACATGCCAAGAATTTTGCATTATACAAGCAGTTCAAAATCAGAGGCAAACACGAAAAAGGCCAATGAAAGAATGCACAGTGAATCAAGACTCCACAAAACCTAGCGAAAGAAAGATGACCCAAAACCCTAATATCTCAAATGTTAAATTGAATAGAATGCTCACCAGAAACACTGATAACATCCATGTCAGGAAACTCATTCTGAAGAAATTCTAAAACATTCTGCACGCCCTTGGACACCATATTCATCCCCATGGCATCTCCAGTGAAGCAACAAAACCTCATGTACAGATTTCTCCCTGCAATTGCGCATTTGATGGCTTGCAACCTGGCAAATCTGCTGGTGCTGTGATTATATATGCGTCAGATCAAATCAACAAGCAAGAGTCAATTTATATTGGCCTCAAAATGTAATATTTGTTCAATAGAACAAGCTGATTCTGATTCACTGACTGATATTAGTATAATATAATTACTGGGATTTACTTTGTTGGGCAATATCTTATCATCAAGTTTGTTGATTGATTTACTGATATTAGCATAACATAACTACTAGGGATTCACCTTGTTGGGTAATATCTTATCATGTTGAATATTAATAAAGAGATGTTTTTAATTGTGAAAAATAAAGTCAATATATTGTAGGTATTGCTGAGAGGGGATAAGGTATTGGGGATTTATAGGTATTTGGGATATAAAAAGGGTTTCTATTAAAAATGATGAGTATATCATAAAAATAGGTTTTTTTAAATTGGAAATATGTATTGGGAGGAGCTTAACAAAAAAAGGTTTTTTTGTAAGTAATTATCGATATGTGGAGTAAAATTAAAGGTATTCTTTAATATCCTATGAACTAAACCTATAACCTAGTTTCACTAAGTAAAAACCCAATGAAGATAAAGGATGTTTGAGAGATAAACAACTCTACAGTGAGCCTACAGAAAAGCCAAGAAAACCAAAATAAACTAATAGTAATAATTTCACCATATAAGCATACTATACCTGTTGAAGATGAGAGACAAGCTATCAGAGTTTTTGGGATGTTCCAAATAAGACTTGAGTTCTGCAGCTCTCTTAGAAGTGGGGAATCGAACGACAGGAGCCCTGGTCATGCCATCTCTCAGAAGAACGCTTGTAGCACCCCCAGACATAAGAATGGCCTTACAACCTCTGTTAGTGCTGGCCACCAAGCAGCCCTCAGTGGTGGCCATGGGAACCATGCTTTCAAATCCATCAAGCAGAAGAGGCCCTGCAACACCCACAGGAATCTGCACATACCCAACAGGCAATTCACAGCATTGACCTAGAATGGATCCATAATCGAATCCTTCCAAGGGCAACCCATCCAGACATCTCCCAGTCATCATTTCCAACGCCCTTCTTCTCACCCAAGCAGCTCTCCTGCAGTCTCCCCCAAGAGCCGATTCTAGAGAATAAGAAGCCACTTTGCCAGCGCTCACAGCAGCTGCAATTTCTTCATCCTTCTCATCACCCAACAATGATGATGATATCAAACCCTCTCCCTTCATCTGGAGCTGCACTGGCACTTGAGGAGAAGGAGACTGAGGCTTAACAACAGCAACGTCTAAATTTTCCTGAACACAGGGAGGAGGGCTCATGAGCTGCTCCTCCTCCTCCCTGACCTGATCAAAGTCATGATCCCAAGATTCAGCTGGCCCCTCACTGCCATTGATCTTGGAGGTGGTGATAAAATTCTGGACATAATCTATGCCAAAGAATCCGATCAAGTATACGAAGGAGGCGAGCTGAGCCACAATGGCCAGCATCTCCCCGAGGCTCATCACATGAAGAAGAGGCGTTGAAGTTGTCATCTTCTCCCTCCATCTCCTCATCAGAAAATAGGAAGCAGTGAAAAACAACACAAAGAACACCTTGTTCGTCATCCCTACAGGCAATGGCAGAGCATCCGATGCCAATGCCTGCAAGGTAAATGGCTTTGCCCGCTTTGAATTCTTTGCAGATCCAACTGCTCCAACTTTATCTGCATCTGCAGCAGCACACGATCTATCAATGCAATGGCCGTCGATCTTGAATCTTTGGACATTAAACTTGTTAATGCTACTGCAATCCGATTCATCTCCACCATTTTTAGTTTTTTCTCCATCCATCTTTGTTTTCGATAACACCATAGTATCCATTGGAATGGAGTGGACGTTGATCAGTTATGGAGCGAGTGATTCAATGCAACGCAGCACAATTCACAAGCACTATCTGCGCTCTTCCTTCCCAATACTTGGAATCTGCACTACATTGGAATAACTCACTAGGAAATTTCTATTTATAATCGCTCAGTTTGCTACTGTTCAGATATTTCCAGACAAGTCCGCCCGCCATATGCCGCCATCATCCGCAAAAGCTTGTTGATTCCCGAGAAGCTCGTAAGTAGTATGTTGCAATTTCGTTGATGACTTCCCTACTTACATTTTGAAATTTATTGCGTATTCAGAGTCACAGCCCGCAGGGTTGGCTGCCTTCCATTTATGACCATTGAATTCTCTACTTAGAAGAGGACCAATTAAAAAAAGGCCAAAGGCTTAATTATCAACTTAATAGTTGGGCACGTGATTGGAATAGAAAACAACATAAACTAATTAATTATAGATATATATATATTTTTTGGTAAGTATATACAAGTTTATGAATGAATAAGTGTGTAGTTTGCGAGGAATGAGTGTTACCCTCATCACCTACGTTGAATTTTTATAAATGACATGTTAATAATTTTTGAGCTTCTTTATAATGAATGCAGATAGAGACCCTCTAACAAATGGTGAACCACCTTACAAAAGTTATAAACAAAACTACATACTATAAAGGATTAAGAAATTGTGTTGTTTAATTTAAATGGGAGTTTCGAGTATAAATTTATTTAAAAGATATAGAGATAGGTAGATGTCAAGTACTCTTAATAATATATAGCTTATAATCTTTACTTTTAACTTAGAATCAAATAATGTTATTTTAAGTAAAATACTATTATTATCTATTAAAGTATATAATTATGAAGTAAACTGAAAATTCATAAATTAGTTTAACAAATTAGTTAGAAATTAACATATATCCATTTGGAGTTAAGTTGGACTTATAATATTTTTAGATGCAAGAAAATTTTAAATTTTAAACTTAAAATGAGTTTACTATATTTATAATATTTTTAAATTCAAGAAACTTTTAAATTTTAAATGAGTTTGTCATTTTTTAATTTAAGAAAAAAATAAAATTCAAAGTTAATATAATTAATATTTTTGTAAATTTAAATTTAAAGGCTAATTTTTGGATTTAATTTTTGTTTTGTTTTTGGACATAGTTATTAGAGTCTATTCAACACCCACTAGCTAAATATTTAAAGTTAAGATAAATCTCTACAATTTTTATTATATCTTACATTAACATTTTTTATTTTATTTTATATTCCAAAAATATAAAACCACTTTATTTCTTTTCTTGCCATTAAAATACAACTAATCTCACTTAAATTTTTAACACTAACCTCATTTAAATCATAATCTCTACTTCATAATAATGGTTTTCCCTCTACATCTATCAGATATAACAAAAAAAAATGTTTTTTCTCATATTTTTTTCTTATATCAATATTTTTAACATCAAATATTTCATTAAAAAAATTTATTTAGATTTAATTTTTTAATCTTTTATAACCCTTAACCTCAATCTTGAAAACTTACAATAATTTTTATATATTTTAAATTTTTTATTATATTATTATATTCTTTCTGTGTGAAATTAATCTAAATCATGTAAAACTATTAGTCCATAATGCTATGGATATAGGATGTTTCATTATTTTAAGTTGAATTAAATATTTTAGCAAATATTTCTATAGCATTATCATATTTTCACTTCAACTCTTTATTTAAAATTTTATGAAGCCTTATTAAACTATGTTTTAGAATAATTGTTTTTTCCTTTTTAACCTTTAACTTCAATTTTGAATAATTACTATAACTATTACATGTTTTTGAATTTTTTATTAATCTCCCTTTTCTATGTGGGATTAATCCGACATGTAAAGCTATTATTATTAGTCCATGATGCTTTTTTTTTCCATAGAAAACAATGGTAAAATATATTTACATTATACATATGGAACAGATTCCTGTCCATTGTCACAAACTAAACCAAAAGGTCTCATAATATCCGATAATTACAACAATTCATTGTATTTTCCATACAAGGAAGCAACTAGCAAAAGTAAAAAATTCTCCAAAATATATCATAACAATCTCAAGATTGCTATTTACAAAATAGAACTCAAAAGGAACTCAAAAGGCCATAGTTCAGTACTAGAACTATCTATACATCATCATAAAAGTTTATCAAAAATAAAGCATTCAGATCCAAACCAATAAACTCAAAAACAGCGCCTGGCTAAGGCAACTAGCAGGTACATGAAAAAAGAGGCATCTGTCAAAATGGATAAATCACAACTGCTGAAAACTATCAGTGCAAACTGGACCACGATACTCTTTGACATTCCAGTACCCATCTATGACCAAAGGCCTAGCTGTTGCAAGAGAATCAGCTCGGAAATTCCTCTCTAGATATATATGATTTAAAACCACGAGCTCAAAAAAAATCTGATAGTCTAATAATTTCATTCAGGACTTGTAAAAGTTCTAGATTCAAACATCAAAATTTGCCATTAGCCCAATTAATGACTGGTTGAGAATCTCCAAAAATCCGAATCTTTGAAAAATGATTCTCCCGAGCCAATGTAACTAGCAGCTTTAAAGCATAAAGTTCTGCAAGATTATTGGTGCCAAAACCTAAAACAACTTTAAATGAAAAGTAATGTTCATCGAAAATAAACAACATACCTACAACCCCGTATCTTTTTGGTTCTCCAGCAACAGAACCATCAAAATACCCCCACGGAAGAGATTTGTCAATAATTTCAACATCTACTGATCTGATCTTCACCACTAAATTGTTCTAGGAGAAAGAATTCATCAGTCCCAAACTGAAAAGAGAAACCCGAGAAGGTGATAAAATGATGTCCTCAAAACAACTTTGATTTCTGGCTTTCCAGACAAACCACAGAACAATAATCAGTAAAGAAACTAAATTCTTGACCTCCATGTTTAAACACCAATTTCTCATGCAATCAATAACAGAATCCCCATACCAAAGATTCTTAAGTCTTAATTTCTCCTCAATAATAAGCCAAACACTCTGAGTGAAAGAACAAGATACTCCAAGATGAAAATTGGATTCAGCCTCCAATTTGCATGAGGAACATCTTCCTGGACCTTCCCTGCCTTTCTTCACTAAAACATCCCAAGTAAGAGCTTTATTTGAGAATAAAAACCAACAATTTTTTTTTGCTTTTATTGGGCATTTAAGTTTCCACAAAACTTTCCACCACTAGGAAACTTCCAACTCAGATATGTCCAGTAAATGCAAATAGCCCTCTTTAGGAGAGTAAATTCTGGATTTAGACAAATTCCAGATCAACTTATCATTCACATTAGATAATGTCACATGACTTGCTTTAAGTAAAGACAAATAACCATTCTAGACTGAAACGTCCTCATGTCCAACTAATCCAATATATTCAGCAGGTAGCCAAGCCTATTCCAACACAGATGAGACAGGAATCCCAATATCCTGAAGGGAGAAAAAACCAACAGAATGTAGTTTCTCAACCAAATTTTGAGGTAAAACATGTCTCCATTTACACCCCACCCAAGGATCCAAACTGAGGTGAACCTCAGCCCCATTACCAATTTTCCACATAAGATTGTTCCAATAATGTCAAAAGACCATAAAACAACTTTCCAACAAATAGACATGCTCCTTTTATGCTTAACAAAGGATCTCATCCACTCCAATAAAGACAAAGGATACACATTTTTGAACAACAATATGAACCCACAAACCCAAACCTTGTATAACATTCCACACACTTTTATCTACAAGAGCCTTAGCAAAAATTGATGGGATCTTCAATCCTCACCCCCCCCCCCCATGAACTTAGGACGAGCCAACGACTTCCAAGAATTCCATGACACCCTAGCTGACTCCTTATTACCCGACCAAAGAAATTTAAAACGAAGCTTCCTGATCTTATCAATGATACCAACCCGGATCCAAAAATGCATCCAAAAAACTGGTATGGCCTAAAGTACAACTTTAACCAAAGTAAGCTTACCTCCCTTAGAGAGCCACCTGAAGCTCTAGTTCTTTATCTTTTTTTCCACTTTTACGATCAGCCAATCCCAGTCCTTAAGAAGATAACTGCAAGGTTTGAGATGAAATCCAAAATACTTCATACCAAACTCAATATTGTTCACAGAAAAGGCAAAAATATTATGTAAAGTAATAACTTCAAACTCATCCAAATTCGAAACATACAAAGCAGATTTGTCTTCATTAATATTCATACCAGAATCCTTTCAAAAGATCATTAAAACCTCAAATAAAGAAGATAAAGATTGCTCGGATCCATCAGTGACCATAACAATATCATCCACAAACAGAACATGAGATAGAGTAACCTCATTGCCAAAGGATAAACCATGATATATCCCACATTCTCTGACATAAAGAAGAGCTCTACTTAACCCTTCAACAACAATAAGGAAAAGTAAAGGTGCAAGTGGACACCCTTGCCTAAGCCCTCTTCCAGATTTAAAAAAACAAGAGGCTGCTCCATTAACCAGTAATGCAAAAGACACGGAGGAGAGTCTGCTCATAACCTAGGAAATAAAATTCCCAGCAAAACCCATTTTAGAAAGAACAACCCGCAAGTAGGTCCAACTCACCCTATCATAGGCTTTTGAAAAATCAATTTTTAAAACCACTGACTTCATAGCCTTATTATGAATGGAATGTAAACCCTCTTGAAGAACCCCAACAACATTATGAATCTATCTACCAGGCAAAAAGCCAAAATTCTCACCAGAAATATAATGACCCAACACCTTCCTAATACAAATGGAAATGAGTTTACCAATCACCTTGTATACGAAATTACACAAAGAAATAGGTCTGAAATCTTCAAAAGTGTTTGGATGGTCAACCTTCGGAATCAGAGCAATAAAAGTAGAATTAAAAACAACAGGGATTTTACCAGATTGTCGGGAATCTTCAACATCCCTAAGAAAATCCTCCCCCAAAACATCAAACAAATACCTGTAAACCTCAACAGGTATCCCATCCGGACCAGGACTCTTGTCATTTTTACTAATATCAATAATGGATTTCAATTCTTGCATAGTAACATCCTTCATAAGTTCAACATTTTCAACCTCAGAAATAGAAGTAGGAAAAAAACTTGCACTCAACACAACTTCAGGTAGATGAAGATTCTTATCTTCTTAAAACAGAGATTCAAAATGTTGAACACCTTCCTTTGCAATAGACTCAAAACCTTCCACCATATTGCCCTCATCATCTGCAATTTTCCAAATAGTGTTAACAAATTTCCTATTGTTGGCAAAATTATGGAAAAAAGGAGTATTATCATCACCACATAGTAACCATAATGTCCTGCTTTTCTTCCTAGCCTCTTGCTCTCACTCACTTAAAATTTCCCTCTTCTTTGATTCCAAATCTGTCAACGAAACTTTGTCTTCTACAGTCAAAAACCCAAAACCCAGACTATGAACAGATGCGACCAATAAAGCCTCTATGTCAACAAGATCCTTATTATCCTGTTCTTTTTTCTTAATTGACCGTGTAATCGATACTTCTTTGATATTTTTAAGATTTGCAGCAAATTGAGTAGCAGAAGACAAACCGGAATTGACATCAAAAACTTTCCAAGATGCTTTTAATAATGAAAACAAAGCATCATTCTCCAACCAAGTAGCATTGAATTTAAAAGGACTACGAGGTCTGATATCATTGTTAGCCACTTGTAAAAAGACAGGCTGATGATCTGAAATCCCTCCACAGCCCACCCATTGCCTGAAATGAAAATCACAATCCAGAAGATCAGCTGATATCAACAACCGATCCAATCTCTTACTGATATTCTCAATTCCAATCCTTCGATTAGACCAAGTAGGAAGAAAAATAGCAGGAGCAATGTCCACCAAACCTAAACCATCTAGTTTTCTATTAAAGAAATCAGAAAGAGGGTCAACTCTGGCCTTTGCCCCCCAAATCTCAAAATAACGCATAGAGAAATTCAAATCACCGCCCATGATCAATGCAAAACTTTTAAATCAGTCCAAAGAAACTAGATGGGACCAATAAACTTCCCTATCCACATAAGGTCCATACAGATTTCAAAAATAGAATTTCATCTTGAGATCAATTGAGAAAAGCGAAACACATAAACCCAAACAATAAGCCTAAGCATTCAACAAATGCAAATGACAAAACCTCCAGCCCAACAATAAAACCCTTGATCTACCTTTAGCATCAACAAATACAAAATTCTAGTCCTTGAGCATGGATTCTAAAGCAGTCACCAATAAAGACCCATCACACATGGTTTCTTGCACAAAAATAACATCTAAGAATTGTTCTTCTATAAGCCTACAAATCGCTAGTTTTTTGGGTGTACTAGCTAACCCTCTGTAGTTAAAGGTCATAACAATCATGAGTGAAACCTTAAAGAGGCATACTCTGTTCTAAGTACCTCATTAAACCCCAAATTCTCAGATAAAACCGGGGAAGGCCCCATGGCGATTAATGAAGGATGAAGACCACCAAAATCAGTACCAAGTTCATGAAACCTAATATCCTTTAAACCCTTAGAACAAGATCTAAGAAAATAACCCTTCTTAACAGGAGAAATTTTTAAAGGAGAAATAGACCCTAAACCCCCAAGGGCAGAATCTGAAATATCGATGCATGAAATAGGATAATTCACACAGGCGCCCCCATAATTGGTCAAATCGACAGGACTCTCAGAAACAGATAAAGTAGAAGTGCAAAGGGGTTTTAAAGATGCTAAATTTTCAGACACTGCATCCTCGTGAACCACCTGATTGATATCCACCATCTCATCAATAATATCAGGACCCAAAACCCCCATCTTCTTCCTAGCAACCTTAACATGCCAAACCGACTTTTGCCTAGAGGCCGAAACAAGTTTATAATGATTTTTAAATGACAAAGAACAAGAAGAAATCAAATGCCCATAAGCATGACATCTGTTACAACAGAAGGGTAAACCCATATAATCCATAGGCTGGAAAAATTCAAAAAATCCCCTCTTAATCAATAAATCGACTGCAAGACCCTGTCTCAAATCCAAAAGAACTAACACCTTTCCCATACAACAGACCCCTGTCTCAAGAAAAGATAAGTCGGTTTCCAAATGCACCCCCAATGTATTGCCAACCAATCTAAAAAAATCCACAGACCAAAGTTCAAATGGGAGATTGGGCAACTTAACCCATATAGGCAATAGGTCATACCTTTCAGTTCTGCAGTCGAACAATGGCATCCAACGCATGAGGAGCAAACCAGTGTGTTCCCACCTCCAAACGCCCACGAGAACCATAGCCGCATTAGCATCAGAGGCAAATTTCAAGGCAATCCACCCCCTTGGAAGCAAAAATACATTAGGGCACGACTTAATATGGTCCAACGAGGTTGCAACAACCCAAGATTTAACACCCGCAGAGTTAAATTTTCTCCCACTGAACCGACCCACCAATGTCAACGCGTGCGACAGGACAATGTCGTTCAAGGCAATATCCTCACCCACAAACATCAAGATAGGATTTTCAAACTTCCTAAAGGCCTGTTTTGGCCTCTTCAAAACCCCTTCAGCAGAAACAGAAAAACCCTTTTTCTTGTCAAAAGAGAATTCCACAGCCAAGACAGAGCCAGGCTCCTCCGCTAAGAAGGGTAACCATGGCGGGACAAATTCAGAACCCTCATAAGCAAGCTTGACACCATCAGAAACCCCCAGAGGTTGCTTCAAATGACTATCAACCGTAAAATCTTCTGCGGAATCCAATAACCCCGAAACCACGCCTAAACCATCCGCAAAATTAGCATAAACCTCATCGGAAGAACATCTGTTCACACCCACATCAACCCTCTCAGAATGGGGAAAAACCAAAGTAGGTTTCAGACTCAATCTCCCCACCACCTCCAGTGCAAAATCACAAAGACTCTGAACATAAGAAAAACTACCTTGATCCACCCAAAGCTTTAGAGACACATATACACCATCAAGAAGATGAACACCCACATCAGAAATCCGTCTAATCAAAACCCCAACAAAGCACTCTGGTGAAGGAACACTCATGGTGAATTTTGAACCAGATCGACCCACAGACTCATGCGAAAAATCGCAGAAAGGCAAACCCATATCGAAAGAAACCCTACCCAAATCATCCCAATGCATATTAAATACATGACCAGGCTTTGGAGGCATACAAGCAAGGGAATTTATGTCTCGAAGAGACAGTGACCCCCGTGTCATCAGCTCCAACCACACATCACATCGACCAAGGCTAACGTGTCTGTGATCTGACCACCATAAAATCCTCCAGACAAAATCCAAACCAAATCCAATTAAACACAGAAAGATGCGACTTGAAAAGTACGTACTGTATTCCCAAAGGTACGTTCTGTTGCATCATCGAGAACGTCTTCTTTCAAAGCTGATTTTCCCACTCTCTCTCTAACGTGCATCATCGAGAACGTCTTCTTTCTCCTATTAGTCCATGATGCTACGCATAGAGTGTTTTTTAGGTTATTACATGTTTTCGAATTTTTTATTAATCTCCCTTTTCTATGTGCACTTAAATCCAATCATGTAAAGCTATTATTATTAGTCCATGATGCTAGGCATAGGCATAGAGTGTTGTTTAGAGTATTGTTTAGGTTGTTTCATTAATTTAAATTGTATTAAACATTTTAGCAAATATTTCCATAGCATTACTTTTTTCTGATTTAAATTTTTTATTTAAGTTATTTATACAAAATTTTATGAATTCTTATTGTACCATGTTTTATAAATATAAATATTTTTGTTTGAATTAAATTTTATAAATTCTTATTTATCAATATCTATGTAATAGAGTTAAAAAAACAATAAATAAAAAGATCTTATACAAACATATGTTAGGTGGTGGTTAATGACCTACCTATGTCTAGAAAATATTCTATTATATTTGTATATCTCTTTTTCTAACAACAATACTAAGATAAAACATTATTAAAAGTGAATATTGAACCTTTGCTAAGATCTCTTAGCTCGAGAGTCCTCCCAACACCTTCAAACACAAAAAAAACAATGTAATTTGTGTGGGATTCTATCATCTTACTCTTCCCCATCTTCTTCATTGATACCAAAATAATTTGGATAACTAGATTCCTTCTCCTCTAATTTTCTTTTCTCTATACTCTTGACCAATCAACTATTTTGATGATAGTATATTGACACCTAATGCACAAAATATTATTGACACTCTGTAAAAGGAAGAAAATGTGTAGAATATATTTCGTAAAAAGGTTTATGTAGAAGTTTTTAGTGTTACAAGATTGAGAAAAAATATAAAAAAAAAACTCCACCATTGATATAGCTTGTAATAGATATTCATTATAACTAGAAAATTTTAGAGAAAAAAAGTTATAACAAAGTTTTGCAAGGTAATACACATATTTACATAATACATACTAGTGCACCAATATTACATTGAATTGATGCATACCATTAAAACAAAATGCATCGGCGCTTAAAATATAGTAATGTCCACCTTGTGCATATATTATGTATTTGATGCCCCACTATTGATAATCCTAATATATATATATATATATATATATATATATATATTTTTTTTTTTNGAGCATAGCGTCCGGATCGAATCCAAAAACTCGGCGATTCATCCGGTGACTTCACGGTCGCCAAAGGAGCCCCGAGAAGCATCAAACATTTCAGAGAAGATCCGTGGAGCAATTTTGAGATAGCAAGAACTTACACAGCTGAGCATAAGTTCCATGCTATAAGGTCATTGTCAATCATATATAAACAGCCAGTCAGGCTCGAGAACCAGCTTCGCTTCTCTCTTTTACCTAAGATGTTCGAAAAAGTACTACTTGTCCAGTTGAAAGTACTAATGAGCTGCTTGATCATTTAGGCCCTTGCCTAATAAAAGAAAAGGACGGTGTTATGCGGGCAGTCTTTCCTGATTTTATCGAACCCAACTTATGCGATGTCAGGGCCTATCTTACCAAAAATATGTGCATATTATAGACAATGCACATCAATGCTTATATTATAATTTATCTTTGAATATGTTTCTGACAACTATAGTAGTTGTGTTATTCATTTAATATACAAATTCTCGTCGTGCTTACATTTTGGTAGTGTAGTCCCTGCCAAAGTTACTTAAAAGCTCAACAAAAGTGTTCAAAGTTAGAAAATTACATTAACAATTATTACGACTACTATTATAAATAATTCTACAAAATGGGTTAATACTTGTTTGCATTTTGACATAAAATATAAGTAATTCTACAAAATGGGTTAATACTTGATTGCATTTTGACATAAAATTGAAGATAAGATTATGGTGTACGCGGAATTATTATCTCCACAAATAATGATTTATAGTCTTTGGATCATTCATTTATTATTTTAATGCAATTGGTATGAGTAAAGGAACCTCTTAGTGTGTTAAATGAGACTGATGGGTATGATGAGATTGATCCCCTCCACGATGAGACAGATTATTGATGGGAACCTTCACTCTATTGTGTTCCTTTCCCCTGGCTGCGACTGGATGTGACTTTTTTCCATATGAGTTGTATTCACTCCGTGATGTAACCCTTTCTGGGATGGTGCTATTGATGCCCTTTGATTCTTAATAAGAATAACAAGGACATGCTTTTTTCTTCTTGAAAAAAAAATGAGTTGAATGCATTTTTAGGTTATAGCAAATTTGAGTTGTTTAATATTTCAAAGTGAAGCTTCAGATTTGTAATTAATTAAAGAAAATTTGTACAATCATCTTTAGAAGATAATGTTCTTAAATTTTACCAAGCTTAATTTCAAATTTTACAGGAATCTCAATCATATAGATTTGTAAAGGTAGTTCATATATCTTTGTGACCCTTGAATGGGCCTCCGTGCATTTAAATAGTGGCTATTAATGGTTTTATGGTTGTATTTAAGAATTTCTTTTGTTTGTAATGTATATTAAGAAGTCATTTTGAAATAATCTCAGTTAGGTTTAAAAAACATACTACTTTAATTACGATAGTTACCATTTCAAAAAAATTACCATTTAAACTAATTCATTAATATTAAAAATATATATACAATTAAAATTAAAGTTATGTAATATGATATTTAATTTTATTTATCAATAACATTTTTATGATATTTATAAAAATATCTAATATGACCTTTCTCATTACTAAACCTTTGTGTAGGTGTTTGTATGTAAGGAAGCCAAGATTTCTTATTCCTTTTTTAATTTATGAACAAAATCTTATGTCACCTTTCACACTACTATACCTTTGTATATTGTTTGTATGTAAGGGTCTGAATGCATTGAGGGGTATGAGACATCTAAGTTTCATAGGTATGTTACAATATAAATTGATTCTTCAATGATCTTCATAGTTAATCAATGTGTTCTAGTAGTATTTTCTATGAAATTAATGGTCAAACTTTATGGAAATTGTGTAGTTGTACCACAAACTTTGTTAAAGAATGAGATCCGTCCCACTTGTTAAACGATCTAATTAGTATAAAGACCCTATAATTTTGTTGTATGCTATGTATTAAGACCAAGTGAAAATATTGCTAGTATTGAATGGCTATTTTCAAATTTAATTCCACTATTATTCGATACATCTCTTGTAAATTTGTTTGAATATCTTCTCTTAGTCAATATGCAATAGCTTTGTTGGAATCACAGGACTAGATATTTTTATGAATCAAAATAAATGCAGTGCATAAGTAGATTTTTTTCCTATGAGCACTCGCCTCTAATGTGTTTTACTTATAATCTACTTGATTGGTGATTCTTGTCAATAGGAGAGGAATTTTTAATTTGTATGGAGTCTTCTTTCTCTCTTCTTTGAACCATCCCTTTACCATTCCTCAAGTGAATGGAGCAATGGAAGTGGGAGAAATATAGTTATAGGACCATGTTGTGAGATAATACAAAGCTAATAAAGTGGATTTTCTTCAATGGTTCAAGTGTTTGATTTTTGATGTTGAGAAATTAGTTCCCTCCATTTAGCATAGCATGAACTCCTACAATATGACATGAAATTTAATAGCATACCTACCCTTTTGTATTTCTAGGAGTATTATAACTACTTGTTTGTAGGATTCCTTTATTTAAATTTGATAGCTCTCTTCCATACTCTCTGTAATATTGTAAGTACAAAATAGTTCTTCCTTGATCTTTAGTGTCCTATTCCTTCTATTGGGAGACAAGATGCTCTTGAGTCCTGCTTATAGACTTTAAACTTTAAAGGATGAAATCGCTTTATATATGTGGAGTGTAGAACAAAAAGAGAATTAAAAAAATAACATGTATATTACTTTGTTGTATTCGTAACCTTATGAAGATGAGTTTATATTAATTGGTAGTCTCTATAGAATTGGGGATCCAATTCAAGTGAATTTGGCATTTTCGCAATTTTTCCATATATTAAATTGAAGGTGGCTCAACAAGAGTTTCATATATGTGCATTTAAGGGCTCAAGCTTGTCACTTACAAGGAAAGGATTGAACCTAGCTAACTAGGATAATAATATTCTATCCCAACCACCCAAGCTATATCCAATGAACATTAAATAAACTTGTATTATTACTATCATTTGTTTTTGTTAATTTTATTTCATGTTTACATATACTTTAACCTTGAATTGAAAAAAAAAATTACTATTTAATTTTATAATAAAACATCCATTTAAATATAGTATTTTTCATTTTATATTCATGTACCATCCTCTTTTTCATTTTCTTTTTTATTTATATTTAAATTTAAATTTAATAAATTTCATTTGTATGTTTGGTTTTTTTTTATATTTAAATTTAAATTCAATCATTTTTATTTGTATGTTTGGTTTGAACAATTTATATACATAATAATAATAATATTTTAAAATACTTAAATATATAAACATTTTGATGATAAAGATGATGATGATGATGATTAACGTCCACTACGACTAACTTTGGCCTATTGAAACTTAAGAAGGATATTACTTGGTTTGCTTTAAAATTTTGTTCCTGTGCTCAAAGGATTGGGGAGAAGCTTTCTGACCTCTCCATAGTTTTGGCTAGTTAGGAGGTTAGAAAGGTTTGTATTGTAGCAAATACTATGAAACTCAGATAATAAGGGTGTAAGAAGGGAACTCTAAGAGAAAGTGATTTTCATCCTCAATGCTCAACAACTCACAAAGATGGAAAACCCTTTCTTCCCATAGAGTTTTAGGAATAGACCAACATCTAGTTTCACTATGGAGATCATGAGAGTTCATTCTAATATTAGCTATATTGATTTTATTCCTTGAACTAGTTACTAGCGAGAGATAAATCTCATCTTTCGAATTAGGGTTAATGACCTCTTTATAGTATCTTAATTTTCTCTTAACCTCTAACTTTTCCTCACACCACATTTTTTTTAAAACTTAGAAGTAATAATAAATTTGGCATTATCGATATTCTACAAAGTGTCATTTTCACCAATGCCTTGATGGTTTAACCAAGAAATGGTATCTTTATACCAACTCCACTTAAGACGTAGTTGGTTTTGACTTGATTTTAAAGCAATTTTAAGAAGTCTTCTCATTTCCCATGTTATTTATCTTGTGGTTGTACATTAGGTACCTATTCATAGTCATGATCTCGATCAGGGGAAGACCCACTTCTATAAGGAGGATGGGATAATGTGTATTTCTTTTAATTTTAAGGTTATAAGTTATAAACTGATTATGGATTTGCTCAATCTCCCTCCAAGATTCTCTAGAAAGGTTGCACCCCCATAATTCACAACCGTACAAGATAATGGGGATGACAAGAGTTTCAAAGAGGAAATTATTTTTATCCCACATGACTAGGTTGGCTAATTTACAATTATTTTTTAGACCAAAATAATCTTTCCACCCTCTGTTAATCCTTTTCCCAATGCTCTAGTTCCAATTGAACTTGTGATGAATATTGACTCTGAGATCTACTTGTAGGAAGTCATTTCCTCTAGTTTTCTATTATCATAAATAAAATTTACATAGGTGTATTTCTTAAATTTTATACTCATATCTTTTTTCTTGTTGGTGTTAACAGTCATACCCATGTTAGAGTAGAAATATTTGAGAGTTCTTAATTGCCTATTGAGATCAGAGGGACACCTTTCCATAATAACAATATCATTAAGATAAAAGAGGATAATATCTATCCCATCCAACAATATCATCAACATAAAGTAGGAGGATCCCATCCAAGATCATGTTGGCCCAACCTACTTCTTCTAAACACCTTTCTAGTTTATCGATGTAAATCTCCAAAAGGGTAGGGGAGAGGGGGAAAACTTGCTTAACTCTAATGTTACAGCTTATATTCGTTGACCACCCCTCATTATTCTTGAACTTGGAAATGAACTTTTTGTATAACCTTATCGTGGAAACTCTCAACTCAAAAGGAACCCTAAACACCTTAGCCTATTCAACAAGCTATTTCTAGGCAATGTATCAAAAGCTTTTCTAAAATTCATAAAGCAACAAAATAGGTTAGACTTATTATTAGGACTTTCCTCTACAATGATCCTAAATGTAATGAGGTGTTTTGTGGTTGAATGATGCCTTCTAAAACTTGCATGGACTTTAGCTTGCTTACTGCCCATTTCTAGCCATTCGTTGATCTTCTTTTCTAAGATAATACCATATAACTTAGCTAAGAAAGGGCTAATTATAATGGTCTGATAATTAGAGGGTTTATTTTTATCACCACTTTTGAAAATAAGAATAATGAGGCTATAAGTCCAAGGTGTAGGGAACCATTGCTTGACTACTAGATTAAAGAGTTTGTGGATGTGTGGGATGCGGACACGCCTCCCAATTTTTATGATTTTTGCTTGGTAGACTTCAATGCCTTTGGCTTTTCCATTTGCTAAGCACTTAACACCGAAATCTATATGTCTTCTAATGAGAAAAAGTATTTTGTTGTAATAAGGGTTTGAATGTTATCTCCAATATCTTGGGATTAGTAAAGCTTTTTAAGATATGAAGTACAATCTTTTAAAGCAATTTTATTATCTTCTTTTGTTTTGGAAGTTAGAATTTTCCTCCAGAATTTCTTAGAATCCATCTTGGAGAGGTGTAAGAGATTTTCCTGCCTTTTACTTAGATATAGTTTTTTTTTCTTTTAATTAGGGCTTTGTAGTTATTAATCTTGTCCATTTTTATTGATTCTTCCTAGCTTTCTTAATTTCAATTTCTTTTGGCACATCTTTACACACTTGATCATACCAAGGGTTGGTTCTACTATCTCTTTTTACCCAATACTTTAATAAAAAATCTTGTTAATAAACTACCAAAAAATTATAATAAAATCACGATACATAAATTTTCTATATTCTCTATACTAAATTAAAAAAACATATCAATCTTTTAAATAATATTAATTTTTTAAAATTATATAAATTTTTACACTCTCAATATTAATCTATATTTTAATCTTCACACTTTCACTCAACCATAGTGTATACTTCATAATTAAATTTAACCAACCATCTTGTATCTCTCACTACAATATATATCCATATAAAATATTACTTATTTTCATACTTCTAAGCCATCCTTTTATTGCATTAGGACACTCACTCAACCATCTTGCATATTTCACAACAATTTATCTATATTATTTATATTTATATTTTATAATTTTATATATAAATTATTATATTGTTATAATATATTTAAAAATATAATAAAAATATGTTTTTTTTAATTATAAATTTTTTTTTTCAATTTTTATTATAATTATAAATTTTTTTAATAATTAATAATAAAAAATCTATATAATCTTCACAATCATCAATACAATTAGCATATATCATTATTTATAAAAAACAAACATAAATCATCATTTAAAAAAAAATCTCTTGTCTCCTAACTATGATTATGATAAACTTTGAGCACACTACTCTATACTCCAATTTAAAAAAACCATATACAATTATGTTATTACATGAATAGGTGTATATATGATTTTTTTAGATTAAATAAGTATAACAATTATATTAATTTTGATAACAAACTTTCCAAATTTGAAATAAAGAATTACAAATATAATGCATTATACATTGATATATTAATATGTGCATTGATATAAGTAGTAAAGCGATCAAACTTTAATATATTAATGTATGCATTGATCTTTCTTTCCAGTCTGCAACAACTAATATAAACAACATTCTCAAACGAGCTACAGAGACCGGGCTCCTTTCCATTGGGCCATTTTTATAGAAATCCTATATGATGGTAACAATTGAAACAAGAGTCACGAGGTGGCAATGTCCTCTACTTAGTTATGTAGATTCAACTATAATATCTTGATGATTGTAGGTAGCTAATGTTTTAAGACTATTGGATCATCTAGTCTATAATGGCTTAATAGTAATGATGAAGATTAAAAAATGATAATTAGATTGATAGTCATACTTTAAATAATATTTTTGACATTTGCAAAAATGGTATTAATTAGTTTGATTTTGAGTTACTAGTAATTTACTTATGTATATGTGAAGGTTGTAGTTTGATAATGTAGAATTTATATCATATTATGTCAATCACTTTAAAATAGATAGAAAATTGTTTTTTTAATTCCCAATTTTGTAAATATTAAACATAAAATTGAAAAAAAAATAGAAAATAATGATTAAATAATATAGCTAAAAAAAAGTTATATTTAAAGACATCCATCACAAAATAATAGAATAATGTAGGAACCGTAAGACTACACAAACACAGGTTGGAAATTAATACTTAGAACACCTTTATAATAATAATAATAGGTCAAGGACACAGTAGAAATACAATTAAAGTATTTACATTCTCTATGGACTTTATTAATCCATTTTGCTTCTCTTGAAAAAAAAAAGCGTAAAATAAAATTATAATAAAAAAAAGCTACCATTCAAAAGTGATAAATAAGTTTTATATATTTTTTTAATATTTCATCGAACATATTAGCAAGATAGAAACAAGAATCAAAGACAAAATCAAGCAATATATTTAATATCTCAAAAATGCTATGATGATAATGTTTAATTTAAATGCATTCACGACAGAATGTTCGGGTGACTGGTGTTCTGCGTCACAATACTGCCCTGACGATATTACATCACATGCACAGGTGCTTCTCCCAGGGATCTTTCATCTTGGCAGCACGACTGGTTGATTGGGAGCACACCCATTCGCAGTTTCCAAGGTTTGGCGCGTGCCCTAATTTAGCAGTTGTTGTTTTTTCTTGCTTCGCCATGTTGTTGATGTATCCATGCATACACGTGTGTTGACGTGTGGTACGGATGCTTGTAGAGGGGCATCAGTTTGCCGTGGTTGCTCCAAGGCAGAGAAATAGACCAAGGCAGCACCAGCCGGGTCTAATTGCAAGCCCATGTACACTTCACGGGACTCCTTATGCAATGGATTTCAGGTGTTCAGGTGTCTAGTGTTCTATGTCACAATACTGCCCTGATGATATTACATCACATGCACAGGTGCTTCTCCCATGGATCTTCCGTCCGAGCAGCACGACTAGTTGATTGGGAGCACACCCATTCGCAGTTTCCAAGGTTTGGAGCGTGCCCTAATTTAGCAGTTGTTGTTTTTGCTTGCTTTGCTATGTTGTTGATGTATCCATGCATACACATGTGTTGACGTGCGGTACAGATGCTTGCAGAGGGGCAACAGTCTGCCGCGGTTGCTTCAAGGCAGAGATATAGACCAAGGAAGCAGCAACCCGGTCTAACTGGAAGCCCAGGTACGCTTCATGGGACTCCTTATGCAATGGATTTCAGGTGTTTAGGTGACTAGTGTTCTGCATCACAATACTGCCCTGACGATATTACATCACATGCACAGGTGCTTCTCCCATGGATCTTTCGTCCAAGTAGCACGACTGGTTGATTGGGAGCACACCCATTGGCAGTTTCCAAGGTTTGGCACGTGCCCTAATTTAGCAGTTGTTGTTTTTGCTTGCTTCGCCATGTTGTTGATGTATCCATGCATACACGTGTGTTGACATGTGGTACGGATGCTTGCAGAGGGGCAACAGTCTGTCGTGGTTGCTCCAAGGCAGAGACATAGACCAAGGCAGCAGCAGCCGGGTCTAACTGCAAGCCTAGGTACGCTTCACGGGACTCCTTATGTAATGGATTTCAGGTGTTCAAGTGACTAGTGTTCTGCGTCACAATACTACCTTGACGATATTACATCACATGCACAGGTGCTTCTCCCAGGGATCTTCCGTCTGGGCAGCACGACTGGTTGATTGGGAGCACACCCATTGGCAGTTACTAAGGTTTGGCGCATGCCCTAATTTAGCAGTTGTTGTTTTTGCTTACTTCACCATGTTGTTGATGTATCCATGCATACACGTGTGTTGACGTGCGGTACAGATGCTTGCAGAGGGGCAACTGTCTGCCGCGGTTGCTTCAAGGCAGAGCCATAAACCAAGGCAGCAGCAGCCCGGTCTAACTGCAAGCCCAGGTACGCTTCATGGGACTCCTTATGCAATGGATTTTAGGTGTTCAGGTGACTAGTGTTCTGCATCACAATACCGCCCTCACGATATTACATCACATGCACAGGTGCTTCTCCAAGGGATCTTCCGTTCGGGCAGCACGACTTGTTGATTAGGAGCACACCCATTGGCAGTTTCCAAGGTTTGGCGCATACCCTAATTTAGCAGTTGTTGTTTTTGCTTGCTTCGCCATGTTGTTGATGTATCCATGCATACACGTGTGTTGATGTGCGGTACAGATGCTTGCAGAGGGGCAACAGTCTGCCGTGGTTGCTCCAAGGCATAGCCATAAACCAAGGCAGCAACATCCTGGTCTAACTGCAAGCCCAGGTACACTTCACGGGACTCCTTATGCAATGGATTTCAGGTGTTCAAGTGACTAGTGTTCTGCGTCACAATACCGCCTGACGATATTACATTACATGCACAGGTGCTTCTCCAAGGGATCTTCCGTCCAGGCAGCACGACTGGTTGATTGGGAGCACACCCATTGGCAGTTTCCAAGGTTTGGCGCATGACCTAATTTAGTATTTGTTGTTTTTGCTTGCTTCGCCATGTTGTTGATGTATCCATGCATACACGTGTGTTGACGTGTGGTACGGATGCTTGCAAAGGGGCAGCAGTCTGCTGCGGTTGCTCCAAGGCAGATACATAGACCAAGGCAGCAGCAACCGGGTCTAACTGCAAGCCCAGGTATGCTTCACAGGACTCCTTATGCAATGGATTTCAAGTGTTCAGGTGATTAGTGTTTTGCATCACAATACTGCCCCGACGATATTACATCACATGCACAGGTGCTTTTCCCAGGGATCTTCCCGGGCGGCACGACTGGTTGATTGGGAGCACACCCATTGGCAGTTTCCAAGGTTTGGCACGTGCCTGAATTTAGCAGTTGTTGTTTTTTCTTGCTTCGCCATGTTGTTGATGTATCCATGCATACACGTGTGTTGACATGCAGTATGGATGCTTGCAGAGGGGCATCAGTCTACTGCGGTTGCTCCAAGGAAGAGACATAAACCAAGGCAGCATCAGCCGGGTCTAACTGCAAGCCCAAGTACGCTTCACGAGACTCCTTAGGCAATGGATTTCAGGTGTTTAGGTGACTAGTGTTCTGCATCACAATACTGCTTTGACGATATTACATCACATGCACAGGTGCTTCTCCCAGGGATGTTCCGTCTAGGCAGCACGACTGGTTGATTGGGAGCACACCCATTGGCAGTTTCCAAGGTTTGGCACGTGCCCTAATTTAGCAGTTGTTGTTTTTGCTTGCTTCGCCATGTTGTTGATGTATCCATGCATACACCTTTGCAGAGGGGAAACAGTCATGGATGTTGTTAACATATTGATGTTGTCATGTCTATCTATATGCTAGGTGACTCTAGCACAAGAGGAGAAGCATCATCTTCAGCTCCACAGAATCCCCTATGGGAAGGCTTTAAATCTATGAGACATAGAGCTTTCCACAGATATTTCCATAATTTATGCTATGGCTGAAAGTGAATGGAGCATTATCAGATGTAAAAATCTAGCATTTTGCTTCAAGCACCCTTGGATTATAGCCTTGAGGTAGTGCAATGATCACGAAATGGTCAACCAAAAATTATTTCCCACACACTACAAGATGATCTTGATGAATAACAGCAACACCTACAGCAACAAAAGCAAGTGATGGAGGGTTAGCTCAAAGATAAAAATGCAAATTCTTGGAAAACTCTGTTTTATTGAGAAATTGTCATTTGCATTATAGTATCCGGAGGAGTATTCTCTTTTCTGGACGTGGCATTTTTTCTGTATATGTCCGCAACATATGCTTAAGCATAAGGGCAATAATCTTACATCTAAAGAAAGTGGATATTGCATTGTCTCTGTAGTTATTCCTATTGACAATTTATAATTCTGTCCATCTAAAATTCCATAGTATATTGATCAAACATTTAATCCATGCCTGGGACTTTCTAATATATTCCACATATAGCATGCTGGCAGAGTTTAATTATGCATATTTTTATAGACAACCTGCTCACTAATATTTACATCCTTGATTATATTTTAGCTTTTTTTAACTGCTTATGTTAAAATTTTATCAAATACATACCTTTCAAGGTCTTAAGTTGCACTTTCTTGTTGCTAAACTTGTGTTAACTCCATTACATGGGAGATTGAAAGTTTCGGTAGACATCAGGGTGACTTCATGGATGGCCAGTTTATACTTGCTACAACTAGCATTTGATGGTAGTTTATACTTGCTTCTAGATGGCTATGCTTATAGTCTTACTTTTTTCTAAACCTAATATCGCTCTGGAATTTAGGTTTGTTGAATTCAAATTATATTCATGTTGAATTCGTACATAGTTAAGGAGTTGAAATCACTGGAAAGAGCATGGATTCAACTAGCAAACCCATTGCAGCTGATACATCAGCTCTACATGCCAATATCATGAGGTACAAGATTGATGTTGATATTGTTTCCAGTACTAATGAGTTATATCAATTTAACTGAAAATCAAAGAAAGTCAACAAGAATAAGGACAACACTTGACAATTAACAGTAAATTTGCTAAACATGCATGACATATAAGGATTATTTGTCACTCAATGTGTTCATATGGTACTCTTCTAATCTTCAAGCTTCCCCATTGTGCTTTCAAGAAGGTGTAAAATCTAGCTAATTACCTACCAAAAGTGAGGCTCATCACATACTACATATGCACTCTGCTCTACACCTAATGTGATTTTAGCAAATCAAAAGTAGATATGGGCAGTTATTAGTATAATATCTATATTGTTGTTAGTGGTGTTCATTGATATGTAAGCATATTAATGTAGAAAATGCTTCAAAGAGAAAGGGAAAGAGAATAAAAGCAGTAGCAAAAACAACTAGCAAGGCTTGAAAAAAGAATAATAAGATGAGATAAGACAAGATAATTTTATTAATGTCCAAGTAATGACCACTAAAAGATCAATGGGACTACCAAGTAAATCAATGAGCTTAAAAAGCAGATCCGAATGCTAAATCCATTCCTATAAAACAACGATGGAAGAAAAATGTGTTAGTATTAGTATTGGTATCAATATTTATGTATTTTTATGTTTGTTACATATATAAAGATGAATCCAAAACCAAAAACATGAAAGCATGGAGAAGTGGAATATGGCAATGATATGAATACCTGCAACTGTAGTAGAGAGTTGAAGGACAAAAACAATTGGTCCTCATGGGGGTGATCAATATCCCTTGAAACCCTCTCTCCTACCATCCAAGGTTGAAGGGAAGAAATGCATGATAAATGTATGATTTGATGATCTGAAAGAGTTGAGAGATAAGATATGAGATATGTATTTCTATATGGAAGCAAAAATTCACGACAGTGATCTATATGAGGTAAGCTAACTATTAGTTCTTCGTGAGTTATTCCAAGAGATGAGGTGACATAACCAATGGGATCTAGCTTCTAGCACTGATACCGTCCTAGGGTTTCACAAATATGATGTAGAACTATTGTATTCTTGCCTGTTGGTGTCTGTTGGTGCCTCAACCCATGCAACCTTAATAAAATGTCAGATGATGTTATCTTTGATAATTTTATTCAATAATGGAAGGCATTATCGAAACTCCAAAAGGAGCAAGGAGATTGACAAGACTATAAACGATCTTGAACAAAGGATGGTGTTGACCAATTAAGTGAATCAAAATGAATAGAATACTTGATTCTTCCAAGCCATGATAACTATTTAGAACCCGCACTATCATTCAATTGGAATACCACCCCCCTCTCTTCCTACTAGTTGAAGGGCCAATTGAATATGTTCTTTTCCAACACCTTCTCCCTCTCTTCCTATTAGTTCAAGGGACAATATGACATGTTATTTTCTATCAACTCCAATTCTTTTGGGGTATTGAGCATTGTTCAAAACTATATTTCCACTATTCCTCCTTTGATGCAAGCGTTGAAATGGAATCAAGAAAACGCAGACAACTCAAACTACTTGGATCATGCATGTGCATGGAACTCAACATACTTGAGCAATGTATATACTCATCCTGCTTGAGCATGGATGTATTTTCTATGTATCCTAAGCACGTGTAATGTGGATTTTGTTACAAGGGAGTTTGTTTGGTGTCCCTCCAGTTTGTTGAATTATCTTTTCAAAATATTAATAAAATGTAGATTTTTACAATTTATCACATTGAAAACTAATTTTTACAATTTAATTGTGTAAGATTTTTTTTTTGTCAAATTATTCCAGTGGACACTTTATCGATCCTCAAAGATGGTTTGGAGTTTTGAACTCTTATACCTTGATGATGGGTAGAGTGTACAGTCAAACTTAGACAAAAAAAAATTCTCAAACAGTTAATTCTAAAAGAAAAAAAAAGTTATAAGTTAAAATCCTATTCAGTTTTCTAATTTTAACTGACTAGTTGTTTCTAATCTCTTCCATCCAGAAGAAAGATCCATATTATAATTGCAGCCCCAACTGACATAAATCCATGTTAATTCTGATTCATGTGGCAAATGCTTGCAAAGGGGTATACTGAACTTTGAACTTAAGATTGACTACTTTCTTCTATGAAAATGTGTCTTATATTTCATTACTAAATAATAAAAAATGATTCATCCTGGAGCCAAACTACAGTCACAGATTTCCCTCCCTGCATAAGCAAGGAGAGCTAGCACATTTGATTTGGCTCCAATCTTAAGAGAATGCAAAACTTTTCTGAAAATGCCAATCCTGGCTGAAATATGTAAGGCCAGCTCTGACTGTAAAGTTGCGACTTCTCCCAAAAGGAGTGGATTAGTTGGCCCATAGTATGCTGCATGCCATCTTCTTCTCCTTGAAAAGGATATGCATGTCAATTGGATGGCATCCCACATTGAGTGTTATATCTTGAAGTCTCAAAAACTTGCAACTTCTTTTATTGTTGGATGTCTGAGCTACTTCTAATTCTAATATATATTCCCTGTTTTTCTTGAAAGTTTGTTGAGTGTTTTGGGAAGTTCATTCAGGTTTCTATTTCAGGTTGAAGCATTTTAGTGTATTCAGACCATCATTTTAGGTTGAAGCATTTCACGTTGAATCCAAGCACTGAAGACAGAGTTTTCGACCATCATCCAACTTAATATATTGTACATTCCTTGCTTCCATACGTTCACAACTGCAACATCGAGGAGTGTTATCATGTTCATGCGAAGGACAATACCTCTGTCCCCAAAATGGATGGGCTCTATACTCAATTAAGCTAGCTCTATTTACTGGGGTAAAATGGTTGCAGACATCACATTTTGGATGGTAGATTTCCTTGTAACAGGATTTGTGGTGTGGATCATTTCCTGACATGGAAAACTCATGTTCAGAAATAGGCTCGCCACAAGCATGACAATGAGAGTAATGAGGATTCCAAACAGCTCCCATACAGGTCAAAAAGCGCCCATAGCCTGTGATTAGAGCCTTAGAAATTCAACCGACGTAATACTCTAAAGCGTAGAAGATACAGGAACCGTCTGATCATAGGATCGACGGTTGTGATTTTTTTTCCCATTGGGATTTATCCCACATTGACCGAGAGGAATGCTTTATTTGGGTTTATATATCCCATTCTTTTATACTCTATTCGATGCGTAGAGCAAAGGTATGGTGGGGGCTCTGGGTGTTTGGACTCCACGAGAAGATCACCAGCTCAAAGCCCGGGACGACCTGGTAGGCCCCCTACCTTTTGCTACGCATGGCAAATCTGTTCGATGACGTGGTGGTTGATAGGTCAAAGAAACAGTGGTTCGTTGTTGTGCAAGGTGGCAGGCCACGTGGAAATAGTAAAGTGTATAAAAGCTGAGGTGGCAGATGTGTAATCCCTTTTGCATGACTATGGCGTATTTTTATAACAATTTGTATTTTTACCTATAAGCTAATATAAACAACTTATAACAATTTGTATTTTTACCTTTAAGCTAATATAAACAACTTATAATAAATTGCATATGCATTTGTATAAACAACTTTTAATAATACTTTTCAATTTTACATATACATTTGTATAAACAGCTTTTCAATTTTAATTATATAAAAAAAATACTCAAATTTTCATTAATACAACCATTAATAATAATAATAACAAAAATAAAAATAAAAGATTCATAAATTTTATAATTATGTTAAAAAACATGAAAATTTTACTAATTTATTTAGATAATCATGTCTAATTTCATATTAAATGATAAAAATTTCAAATGTCATATTATATATATGTGTGCGTGTGTGTCATTGGCATGATGTAATGTAACCAATTCATATAAAAGAATATACTTCTCAATTATGCAGGCATGGAGTTTTTATCATTGTATTCCTTCCTTTTCATATGATATCTTTGGCTACTTTTATATTAGCAACTCGTGCTTATGAAAACAGCTTAAACAGAATGATGAAATGAAAACAAAGTTTGATGAATGAGGTCTTAAAGAGTGAAGGAGCTAATCAATGATGAAACCCTCGTCAAGTGGCTCATTAATTTTAGGCCAAGGTTTACTGGATTTGTGTCACAGTTACAATATCTAGATTGACTGTTCAATGTGTCCATGGACCTACAAGTCTGCATCCAAGATCTTCTTGAAAGCATTAAAACAGTTTCTACTAATTACCATACTTTTCAAAAATTGATATTCAATTATAACTATAACTTAAATTCAAGAGATTACTGGCAGATTTCTATGACTTGAAAACTTTGAAGGGTGTCAACTTTGATTTTTCATTCAGTGCAATGTTTCTAGGATAACTAAGCTTAGAGGGATTTATTTTTATGTAGTATAGTTTAGGTTTTGACCAATGAATCATACCATTCAAGCTTAGGCTGCTTAATCAATGAAGCATTGTGGAGCACTATAAGCAGTTAGATGTGTTCATAGTAAAGATAAACTAGGCCCATTATGCCATTTTTTTCCATTTCATGATTGAAATAAACTCAACTATAGCAGGTTTAGCATTCTGAGTTCTTTGCACTTCATAATTCAAAGTGAAATTAATATAGTTAGAATTGGCTATGGTAACATATGGCAATTATTGGTTATGTTTATGGAGTTTCTTTGTTCCAATGCATCTTATTAGGTGTTAGTGAGAAAGCAATACACACAAATCTTGTAACAACATTCTTCAACTTGGCTCCTTTCATATTTTGTAAATTTTGATGGTTTTTCTGATATCCACGTTACAATATGTAAAGTATGTCATGTGGCAAATGCTTGCAAAGGGGTATACTGAACTTTGAACTTAAGATTGACTCCTTTCTTCTATGAAAATGTGTCTTATATTTCATTACTAAATAATAAAAAATGATTCATCCTGGAGCCAAACTACAGTCACAGATTTCCCTCCCTGCATAAGCAAGGAGAACTAGCACATTCACTTTGGCTCCAATCTTAAGATAATGCAAAACTTTTCTGAAAATGCCAATCCTGGCTGAAATATGTAAGACCAGCTCTGATTGTAAAGTTGTGACTTCTCCCGAAAGGAGTGGATTAGTTGGCCCATAGTATGCTGCATGCCATCTTCTTCTCTTTGAAAAGGATATGCATGTCAATTGGATGGCATCCCACATTGAGTGTTATATCTTGAAGTCTCAAAAAATTGCAACTTCTTTTATTCTTGGATGTCTGAGCTACTTCTAATTCTAATATATATTCCCTGTTCTTCTTGAAAGTTTATTGAGTGTTCTGGGAAGTTCATTTAGGTTTCTATTTTAGGTTGAAGCATTTTAGTGTATTCCGACCATCATTTTAGGTTGAAGCATTTCAAGATGAAGATTCCTTTCTATGATAGAGGATGAACTTTGATATTTTGTATAGTTGTAGATGAAGACTGAATTTGAAACATTTGCATATATTCATGATGGGGACAAAATAAGTAATGAATACATTCCAGAACCATTTGTAGAGTTGATAATATCCTTGTTGCGTGTTACCTTTGTAAAATCTATGTGAAGGGCAAACTGATTGCCCAAGGCATGCCCACTTGGATATCCACTCAATTCATTGCCCAATGATCATAGTCATATCAATACCCACTTGATGCATATACAACCATTCACATTCCCTTAGGAGAGAGAACCCACCCACTAGGTAGCATATGACCTCACACGCATGCTTAGCAAAATTGTATGACCATGGGGAATGAAGGATGGCTGTGTACAATCATCTAGATTCATTGTGTATGGCTTGCTAGATGCCCAATGGCCTTATTGGAAACACATTACTAAATTTCAGAGCTTGATATTGGAAACTCAATTGAGATAGTGCAGCAGTCCATTAATGGATGCCATTGATCTTCCTCTTGCAAATCAAATAGTGGGAACTGGGCACAATAGAGCTGTTGCAATTGTTCCATTTTTATTGGAGAATGAAGCTATGGAGTGGAATAACAAAGCTACAACCTGTAATGGTTTCTCACATTATTAAAAAAATAAAATAAACCAAGGCAACACTTAGATATAAAGTAGCTTCCCAAATGCTCTCATACAACAATTAACACCGAATTTAACATCAATTCCATGCATAGTTTATCATCACAATCCATTGAATGCAATTATAAATAGAAGCCCATAACATAGCAATACAATCACACATTTAATTGACACATAGATTTTACCATGGAAACCCAAATAGAAAAACCAGTTTCGAATGGTTGCTCAGTCTATGTTTTAGCAATGTCTATTACAATACAACTCATGGCTCTTTGTGTTTCCTCTCTTTGTTCAGCCGAAATGCCAAATTCCCTTTGAGAGTCTAGTCACAAAATGCAAATGGTAGCAAGCCTAAATTTAGCATTTGTGAAGTTGATGTAGATAAAGCATAGATTGAACAGTAAACATGGATGACTAAATTTTAGAGGGTGGATGGGGAAGTAGTGAGCCCTCTTCAACTTTGAACTGTAGCAAAAGGTAATAAAGCTTTAGAATTTTGATGACTTATGAATACTAAGGAAAGTTTATAGAATAACACTGTACACATCTGGAAAGAATTAATTAAAAAACCGGCAAAGAGATTCAAGAGATACCATATTCAGAAAAACATTTGCAATATCATAACCATTTTGGACACAAAAGTACATTCCCCCATAATTATATAAAATCACTATACACTTAATAAGAGTTGTGATACATCCATGCCATAATAGGCAGTACAACAAGAATAAGAAGAAAACATCCACGCCATGGAAATATATATTCATTTTCAAGAATGACTCCTTTTGGAAGGGTCTTTAATGGGAAGACATCTTGGACATTAGAAGTTGCAACTGCCCCTGCTCTTGAAACTATATCTGTACACATCCTCTTGACCTCAGCCTGGTAATCGATGGTAAAATTCTGGAACCGATTAGCAACATTTTTTTCTTCTCTATGAAGAAGTTTCAAATGGTCTTTTCGGACTTTGTATTCCCCATTCATCTGGTTACATATTAACAATGAGTTGGTGACCACTGCAATATTTTTTGCACCATATTCTTTCGCAGCCTTTAGCCCTTCAACCAGCGCTATATAGTACGCTTCGTTGTTAGTAGTCCTTCCAGATAATTCTCTCCTATTTTGGAGCACATGGTGTGTTGCTTTGTTGTGAAGGAGATAATATATAACGGCTTGGCCTAGTTAGGTTGACAAGACACCTCAATGTACATTGTCCACTTTTGCACCATTTTGTGACCACCCTTTCTATCACCTATATAAATGAGCAACAAGTTTAATTAGGAAGCAGAGAAACCAATAACTTTGTAATCAACGGAAAATCAAACCAATAACTTTATATTCATAGGAAAATCAAAGTTATATATATCATGTTGTCTAAGGCTGATTACAGAAGCGTAACTGTTTAGGATAAAACACATTCCAAAAAGAACACTATAGTTGAATTTGAAAGGTTTATTACAGTGAGAATTTCTTTAATTCTGTCCAACCTTTACATGTCAGAGATTTTCATCATACTCTTCATTCAGTGAACTGGAAAATCTGCATTTCATCATACCATCTGTGCTCTCCCATATTAAAAATGCATGCATTTGTAAGGCTGGAGTAACCATCAGATCAGAAGCAAGGGTACCAACAAGAACATGCCTACAAGTCTTAGCAAAGAGTTGCAAAAAAACATGTGTTCAGTCCAACCTTTACATGTCAGATATTTTCATCATACTCTTCATTCAGTGAACTGGAAAATATGCATTTCATTATACATTATGCAATCTGTATTGTAGGAAAATGACACTGACTATGTCTATCAAGTTAGTTAAAAGAGTACAGAAAAGGTATGCTTTTCCAGATTACTTTTATACTAAAATTGATACATAACATTTAATAATAAAACTAGGTTGAAACCTATAGAGACTCAGGCAATTTGCAGGAAGTTTAAAGGCAGCTTATGGTTCAAGACAAGTTATGTGCAGTTTCCAGGTCTTAGTTGTATTAACCTTAATGGACCATATGAACAACTTACAATTGATAGCCTACAATTTATAGCAGTTTGCAGGTCTTAGTTGCATTAACCTTAGTAGATATAACAAATAATAATAAAACTGAAATGTTGATCATCGGTATCATAAGAAATAGTTGATTGCCTTCAAAGAGGTAAGGTTGATACATAGAATTAAATGATAAACTGTACATAAGACTTGTACACACATGGTAAAAGATAAACTGATCTTATCAAAAAACTTGTATTTGAAATCACTTTGTGTCACTGAATAATGTTTTAAGTATTTTACAGAGAACAGTAATAAGGATAGGCCTTTAATTTACATAATATGGAATATGTACAAGATAGATACATTCTTAATGCAAACAATGTTGAAATAAGGTCTGAGTGCGAGGCCTGAGTATGCACTAATAGATACATTCTTGGCATCTAGTATCAGGCTATCAGCAAAAACTCCTATACCATAGATAGACAAGAAACCATTCCATTAAGTGCCCAAAGTTTCTTGCTGTTGTGACACACAAAATTACCCAAAATTTCTTATTTCATGCGCATGATTAAAAGTGATGTTGTTTGAAGCTCTTTGTTGGAAAGCTACCTGTTAAAAGAAAAAAAAAAACAATATTTGTAAATGTGAAAAATTAAACAATATACAAAACAACGTACTTTAATTTGAAAAAATAAACATAAAGTACAAACAAAATAACACTTCACACCTATCTCTCTTCATAGTGCATGCACGTGGCCTCTTTGTTTTGGCGATAGACTGTGAATAGAATGAAGGGTGATGGTATTTCAATTTCTTATCCTTTGTTTTATTTAAGGTGAGAAAGGTCCGTTTGTGACCCCTACATTGTGTATTTGCATTCTAGACCTTTCCATGATTTACAACAGTATTGTCCTCTCCATCTCTGTCACCTTCTTCATTTAGTACATTTTGGACATTTTATTTTGGAGTCTTTTGGACATTTTTGGACATTGGTGGACCTAAACGAACACAATTGGGTGTCCTGTCAAATATTGGTGAGCCTAAAGGAACAGTAGCAGGTGTCCTGTCAAATATTGGACTGCCTAAAGGAACACTATCAGGTGTCCTTTCAAATATTGTGGGGCCTAAAGAAACACTACCCGGTGACCTATCAAATACAGGCCTAGAAAATGAATAAAATGAACACTGAATAACATCCACATCTTCACCAACATCAGGGGTTTGACTCATTCCTTCTCCTTGTTCAATGCATTCATTCATATTTGATGAAGATGGGTCACCAACATATACAATATTTCTCTTCCATTATAAGGAAACAATGTCAATAAAATGGGGTTTCAATAAAGTATTTCCAATGTGTAACAATACAAGGAGCACTTATACAACTTACAGCGGGTGTCTCTTCAACGGACATGATATTGTCCTTAGGAATTTGTGAAGAGTTGCATACATTTATCTGTTGCAACGAAAGAATGTTTTAAAAAAGTAAGTTTTTTTAAATACCTTGCAACATTGCTATTATATACAACAAAACAAACATTAATTTGAATAGCAATTGAAAAAAATAACAATACAAGGAGCAGCTTATAAAACTTACACCGAGTGTCTCTTCAACGGACATGATATTGTCCTCAGGACTTTGTGAAAAATCAAATGCAACATTTAAATCAATTGGAGTCTTATCAAATGATGGTGGGATGAAAGGAACACGTTCAGGTGTCTTCTCACGTTGTTGAATGCTTTCCTAACTGACACCTCCAGTTGTCATGTCACACAAAAAAAATTCAACATCTTCAAAAATATCAGGGGTTTGATTCAAGTCATATGTAAACGATTGACCCACAGATATATTATTTCCCTGCAGAAAAGAGGAAATATTGTCAATAAGATGGATATTAATTCAGGCATTTTCAATATGTATGAAAACATGGAGGGGTTTACGAAACGTATGGTGACTGTCTCTTCAACAGACATGTAATCATCCTTGGACGAATCAGAAGAGCTATCTAAATAACTCTGTTGCAATGATAGGATATTCAATATATGTTAGTTCTCCAAATGCCATGCAAGACTGGAATTGAATAGGAATTTGAATAGGAATTGAAAATTCCTACCGGCGGTGACTCGTTGAATATTTTTCTTAGGGCCTCCCAATCTTTATCTTTGATAACCTTCTTACGAACAATATTCGTAAGTGCAGATTTTTTTTCACTGGCTTGTGCATCGTATTCAGCAACGATTCTTTAGATGCGTGCCACTACATCTTCGCTCAACTCATCTGCACCTTTCACCCCCTATTACAAGAAAAACAAAGATAATAAGCTAAGCCAGCGTCCTTTTTTTAATATGTTTGAAAATAAAACATCAATACAAAGATCATACCTCACTTTGGACCTCTTGACGAATGGCAGCAGTCTCCATAGCCTTCCTATTCTTCTTGAACCGATATTCAACGTCGTAATTTTTTTGCTTGTGTTCTCTTTCCATTCTTGATGTAGAATGAAGCTTGTAGTTATGGCCCCGTAGGGAACCGACATGCAATGCTATGGGTTCCCACCCATGTACTTGCTCACGATGTTTATTAAATGTGCGACACTTGTTGCGTCGCAAACCATTGCACTCAACTCCCAAACAGTAAAAGAAGTTGCGGCCATTACTTTCCTTGATGACTTTATAAGTCAATTCTTCCTGAGATGGTCAGCCAATAACATATTTAGTTCATGTAGCTCAATACATCAATAAGGATATTGAATTGTTCAGATATAACACGAACCTGTATTATGGCCATAGTATCAAAAGGCCAACTTTGGTTTCACAAGCCTCCAAGCAAACACAACCCTAAAAAATAACAACGTTTATACTCTTAGTAACAAATGTTATGCAAGACCATCCATTTTTGAAATCACAAATAAACAGTACAATATAGATGTTCGATTTACCATGCACATCAAATATTATTCCAGGATACCATATAAGTGAAACAAGATACAGATCAACGAACCAAATAAGAGAAACAAGATACATATCAACAAACCAAATAGATTGACCAAAAACCAAGAAGAAATTTACAAAATAGAAACTCCTAATCATTGAGGTTGAGGTCAAGCTTTTCATCCAAATTATGAGCAAACAACAAGCTCCTAATCTTCCTACGTATAATACCTAGTATATGGGTTCTGTAAGACAAATAGTTGCAACTGGGGCAAAGTTCCAGCCGAGGTAAAATTCCATGCAAGGCAAAGTTCCAGCCGGAGCAGAGCTCCAGTCGAGGCAGAGTTCCAGCCGAGGTAGAGTTCCAGTCGGGGAAAAGATCCATGCAGGGTAGAGTTCCAGACGGGGTAGAGTTCCAGCCGGGGCAGAGTTCCAGCCGGGGCAGAGTTCCAGCTGAGAAAAGATCCATGCAGGGCAGAGTTCTAGATGGGGCAGATTTCCAGGTAGGGCAGAGTTCCAACTGGTGCAGAGTTCCATGTGGGCAAAGATCCATGCAGGGCAGAGTTCCAGACGGGGCAGAGTTCCATGTAGGGCAAAGTTCCATACGGGGCAAAGTTCCAGGTAGGGCAGAGTTCCATTTGCGACAATGATCCAGGTAAGGCAGAGGTCAATACAAGGTATGGTAATGAGTGTTTTTCCACCATTAGGACATTTTACACACCAATGATAGGTTTCAAGGCTTTGACAATGCTAGGGAAGGAAATCAAGGGCTATAGGCTTTCATTGAAGCTTCTAGGGTTAATGGGCCATGAACGAGGTTTCAAATCACGATATAAGTGAAACAAGATACAGATCAACAAACCAAATATATCAACCAAAAACCAAGAAGAAATTTACAAAATAGAAACTCAAGCATTTCCATTATGCCATCACTTTGCAAAGTTCCAGCCGGGGCAAAAATATCGCCATTGAGGTTGAGGTCAAGCTTTTCATCCAAATTATGAGCAAACAATAAGCTCCTAATATTCCTACATATAATACCTAGTAGATGGGTTCTATAAGACAAATAGTTGCAGTTGGGGCAAAGTTCTAGTCGGGGTTAAGTTCCATGCAAGGCAGAGTTCCAGCCGGGGTAGAGTTCCAACTGAGGCAGATTTCCAGCCGAGGAAAAGATCCATGCAGGGCAAAGTTCCAGCTGGGGCACAGTTCCAAACGGAGCAGAGTTCCAGCCGGGGCAGAGTTCCAGCCAGGCAAAGATCCATCCAAGGCAGAGTTCCAGCCGAGGCAGAGTTCCATGTAGGGAAAAGTTCTAGACGAGGCAAATTTCTAGGTAGGGCAGAGTTCCATGCGCGGTAATGTTCCATCTATGGCAGAGTTTCAGTCGGGGCAGAGAGTTCCAAGCAGGGCAGAGTTCCAGCCAGGGAAAATATCCATGCAAGGTAGAGTTCCAGACGTGGCAAAGTTCCAGGTAGGGCAGAGTTCTAGCCAGGGCAGAGTTCCAGGTAGGGCAGAGTTCTAGCTGGGGCAGAGTTCCAACCGGGCAAAGATCCATGCAAGGCAGAGTTCCAGACGAGGCAGAGTTCCATTTAGGGCAAAGTTCCAGATGGGGAAAATTTCCAGGTAGGGCAGAGTTCCATGCGCAACAATGATCCATCTATGGCAGAGTTCCAGGCGGGGCCTTAGGGCTCAAAAGTCAATACAAGGTATCATAACGGGTATTTGTCCACCATTAGGACATTCTACACGCCAATGATAGGTTTCAAGGCTTTGACAATGCTATGGAAGGAAATCAAGGGCTATAGGCTTTCATTGAAGCTTCTAGGGTTAATTGGCCATGAACGAGGTTTCAAACCACCATATAAGCGAAACAAGATACAGATCAATGAACCAAATAGATCAACTAGAAACCAAGAAGAAATTTACAAAATAAAAACTCAAGCATTTCCATTATGCCATCCAGGGTAAAGTTCCATGCAAGGCAGAGTTCCAGCCGGGGCAGAGTTCCATGCAGGGCAGAGTTTCAATCGAGGCAGAGTTCCAGGCGGCCATGGTTTCAGGCGAGGCAAAGTTCCAGTCAAGGTAGAGTTCTATCCTGGGCAGAGTTCCAGCTGAGGCAGAGTTCCAGGCGAGCATAGTTTCAGGTGGGGAAAAGTTCCATCCTAGGCAAAGTTTCAACCGAGGCAGAGTTCCAGGCGGGGTAGAGTTCCATGCAAGGAAAAGTTCCAACCGAGGCAGAGTTCCAGCCGGGGTAGAGTTCCAAGCAGGGCAGAGTTCTTACGACTCAAAGGTCATGACAAGGTGCCATAATGAGTATTTGTGCACCAAGAATGGGTCTCGATCCCTTGATCAAGGTTGAGGGAGGAGATCAAGGGACTTATATTCCAAATGAAGCTTCTTGGGCTAATGGGCCACGATGAACGCCTTGAATCAACACTCATGTTGTAGATTGGATCATTGACCTTTGAATGGGATATAGATGCCATTAGAAGGTTTTGCACAATAGCGATTTGTCTAGGGCAACCACATAATCTCTCTAGAGCAAACCTTTGGCCTTTGAGTGGGATATGGTTGCCATTAGGACATTTTCAGCCGAGGCAAAGTTCCAGCCAGGACAAAATCACAGCTCCCTCTAGCAAACTTAACGCCACCATTGACCAATCATCTATGGTTTCAGAAAGAAGATGATCTAAAGCGCCCAACACTCTTTGTATACTTTTAATCCCACTGCATTCAAACTATTTGAAGGAATGTAAGCACATGGCTATATTCCAGGCATCATAAGCTTTAATAGCTGCATCAAAGGGATTTGGAGGAATGAAAAAATTGAGGATGAGGTCAAGATTTTCATCCAAATGATGAGGAAACAACGAGCTCCCAATCTTCTTACATATAATACCTAGTAGATGGGTTCTAAAAGACAAATAAATCCAATCGGGCAGAGTTCCATGCGTGGTGGAGTTCCAGTTGGGGAAGAGACAAGTGCTTGCCTAACCTGTACTTGTTAGCTTAGTCTGATAGAAGCCATGAAAGTGCCCATGATCTTGCCTTCCATTTACTTGCAAATGGTCAACAAAAAGGATCTTGACCTAGTAGTTTATCTTCAGATTCCCCCTTCAGCATTCAGGGGAATATGGATGTTGTGCAAATTAGAGCATGATTTTATTGCCCATGTCAGAGACATTCTTAACACCTCACTTTCTTTGACATAATTTGTATACATTATCTAGGGGCAACAAGCAAGTGCTTGCCCTATCCTATAATTATTAATTGTAAGATTGAGGCCAGCAAATAAACCATGATGTGGGAATCACTTGCATGTGCCATAAGTTTAAATTTTGATACCTATCGTTGATACCACACATGAAAGCTTTTGTTTTCTGCAATAAATTGTGTACCACACATGAAAATTTGTGTTTTTTGCAATAAATTGTGTACCAGACATGAAAATTTGTGTTTTATGCAATAATTTGTGTACCTTCCATCTGCTACAGGCGAGTGCCCACCATTGTTGGGCATATAGTTTGAATCATTCACCACTCGCTTTGTTGTCAATATGTTGGTTTTACTTATTGTTGGGCATACAATTTGAATCATTCACCACTCGCTTTGCTGTCAATCTGTTGGTTTTACTTTTAAGAAGTGCAGAAAACCCGAGAATAAGTACTTAACGATTGAATGAATGAAATTTTTAATAACGTGAACACCAGGCTCAGCAGTCGACCAAAATATTCACAACTCTAACTCTTCTCTATAAAATGGATGACTAACCCATCTCACCCATCATGTGTTCAGTTCAGGTGCAACACCCACGGCAGATTAGTTGAACTCTAAGGAGGGGAATTCTCCAACTCTAGGCGGAGGAGACAATCTTAACTGAACAATCCAGTGTTGTTACCTACCATTTGTGGGGGCAGGCAGCACTCCATGCAGAATTTGCTTGGGGACCCGCAAGATGATTTATTACTTTCATCCGACCGTGGGGGAAAGGAGAACTTTCATCCAAGAAAAAGCATAATAGAGGTTGGGAAACATAATTCCTAGAGGTTGGTGATGGACCTAGACACAGATGTTGAGGAGGAACATTGGAGCTTTGGGACCACATTGGTACACATAAGAGAACATGTGGCACATAGTTGGAGGAAGAGTTCCTTGCATGAGGACACTTGGATAGTGGACCGCTATGAAATAGGGAGTGTTGGACTAACATCTTGTTGGAGAGTGCACCATGTTAGAGGAAGACGAGAGGCATTTAGCCTAAGGAAGATCATGACTTGGAGGGTGTTTTACTTTGGGGGTTGGATAAACCCTCGTTTGACACACACACATCCTTGTATTGTAGAGCACTCCATGAGTGGTTTCCTTGTTTTTTACTTGTATGGACTTATTCCTTATTTTATGTTATCCTCCCTCACCTATTGTATATACAAGGGAGGAGAGAGCACTTTTATACATTATCATCATTGGGAAACCCTAGGAGCTAGAGTTTAGAGTTCATGAGGAACGTCTAGGAGAATACCAAGGAAAAGAGAGACCAAATGTGGAGGGATTGCTCTTGTGTGATGCTAGGGTATGAGCTGTAATGTAATGATCCCAAATATGAGCAAAAATTTGCAAAGATACATGCAATCAGATTCAACACTATGTCAAATACCCCTCTTAAGTACTACTGTAGATTACTGTTGGAGTCAAATAATTTGGAAAGGCACTTTATGGCCGATCTGGGTGTGAAGTTTTGTCAAACACTTTGCATATGTAGTACTGTAGAAGTCTATCTATTGTAGAGTCAAATCTCATTGGTTTGATTTGATGTAATGGTGGGGGTTTGTGATCCCATACTCATCAAGCACACAACATTTTAGCATATGACCTCACACACAGCACTATGCTTAAAATGTACCTCAGTTTGACAACACAGTGAATGAAAGTTTATACCAGATTTATGAGATTTAGTTCCTGTAGATGACTACTGGTAAAGAATGCATATAGCAGTGATTTTTAAAGAGAATAAATCCAGGAGAATTCAGTACTTAATGGTACCTTCTATTCCATACAAAATAATTTAGTACATTCAGCTTCTTTGTGGACATTTGATGACTGCCTATGTCTGTCCTTAGTTCAGCAGTATAAGTCTATATTCTTCTCAATAGTGAACTTGGAGCTTGGAGCTCAAGCACATAGAGACAGTCTTTAAACTAGGATAAGATAATCAGTTTTATGCAAACAAATAACAATGAATTTTTGGGAAGGAATAAATATAATTCCTGGGCCACATTGTATCAGCGAAAGGAATAAAGGTAAACCCAAAGAATATTGTTGCTATTACTGACTTGACCACCATAGATCCCAACTTTCATATTATGACATTGGAATGCGACCCTTTTTTAAGCCCTTTGTAAATATCACTTTTGGCCTGTGTTCCAGCAGTGGTATTTTGAATGCATAGTTGTGATGTGCTAGCCCTTGTTGGAAAGCTTATCATTTGAAAGGCCCTGGATTTCCATCGTATTTGGTTAGATAGACCCTACCTACTTGTTCCATTCGTTTTTAACGCATTACCTAGCAACCTAGGAAGATGCCAAACTTTTGAAGATTGTTGTCATTCAAAGTTTAACCCCAATCCTAACATTTTTTTCACTGTTCTGAAAGGTTCGCTTATGTTAAGTCACTTGGCCTCGATATTCCATGCACTCATCACTCTTTAGAAAGAATATGCTGCTCAAATATGGGTGAATTTCGGTTTAGTTTAAATGCCTATTTTGCCAAGTCTATACCCAGCTCATAAAGAATGAAACATTTTTTATTTCATATAAACTTTATTTTAGTTATTTGCCTAACATTGGTAATGTGTTGTGTTGTTCACAATGGATGCACTCCAGACTCTTATGAATGGCTCCCAAGAAACAAATAAAGAAGAATCCGAAGGGAAAAGGGCCAATAACTGCTAAGATGGAAACTTAACCAAAAGAGACAAAGATGTCAGTTTACACTAACACCTCACATCACACTGGTATAGACAATGCCCATCAATGTGGGGAATTCTTTTTGTTGATCAAGGATGGAGTAGGACTTTCATCTTCAACCGAGCCAAATAAAACTCAGCAAGAGGATAAAGAATTTTCAAAGGTCATCTATTAAAAATGTTGTTGCAAGTTCAGGGCTTCGTGCCGGTGTTGAAATGGTTCAATGGCTCATAAAACATACCAATGTCGATGTGAAGAATATACACAATGAGCAAGGAAGATGTATAGCATCGTTCATGCCCAATGAGTGGGTACGATAGTTTACTCGTACAAAGAACTACTATGAGATCATCGGTGAATGGTATGAAGAGGGCATAACATTCAAATTCTGAAATGCAATCTCATATCCTACCACCAACCTCAAGGTGCCATACATGTACAAAGTGAAGTTAATTAGTAGATTGTAAGGGGATAAAAGATCCACACAGTTGAAAAAGGCCTGGATACCTCTCATACACTATTATAGAGGATGCAAAAATTTGAAACTGAGAAGCTATATTATCTCACACACTGGCAGATGCAATTGGGATATATAAATATCATACATCAAATATGCAACATAATTTTAAATTTTTTTTTTGTATTCTAGACATTCTGTGTGCCTCCAACACATTCCCCGGGATAGGATGGGTTTGGAGCCTATATTTTCCTCCCATTAATGCATATTGTGAAGTTCTACGGGAGCATAAGTGAATGCACCACTACGCTAACATCTGTGATCAATTCTTTGCCCCATTGTATGAATTGAGATTTTGCAGACAATGTCCAAGGCTTTCAGATGAAACCATACAAGTTCTACAATAAATGGGTTACTGCTACCTAGCTGAAAAAACTACTTATCTCATAATATACAGAGAAACTAAGGGTCCCCATACTCTGCTAACTTATGTACCAAACAGTTTTATCATTTGAGAAATTGCTTACCAAAAAACCTACATGGACTCAATGCTTACCTATTTCAGCAGCAAAACTCTTTTCCATGTTGAATCTTCTACTATAAATCTTGACTAGAATAAGATGTTGTTAGACAAATGCACTAAGTTTCAATTTTGATAGATATAAAATTCTTATGTATGACAGATTGATTATTATTTTTGGGATCGAGGACATCTTAATAGATTTAAGTTCTAATTCACACAACATCCATATTCTTGTGTTTTTTTAAGAGATTTAAAAGATATCATACAAATCAATCAAATTGGAAATTTTAACCTAACACATACCCTACAGACCAAATTTACTAAAAATACCCTACAGACCAAATTTACTGAAATAGAAAGATTTATCTTTTGTAGAATCATATACCTGGTGCTTTCTGATATCATACCAATCAATCAAATTGGAAATTTCAACTTAACATGTACCCTACGTAATAAATTGACTGAAATATAAAGATTTATCTTTTAGAGAATCATATACCTAATACTTTCTGATTTATCATACCAAACAATCAAATTGGAAAATTCAATTCATCAGATGCAAGCCTATAATTGGTTTGCAATACCCTTATGGTTTACTGGCTTAACCTATAGTTGGGTTGCAGTACCCATAGGGTTTACTGGTTTAACCTATAGTTGGCTTGAAATAACCATAGGGTCTACTTATTTTTGCATTGATTGAAAAATCTTGAAAACACCCAAATGGCTTTAGATGTGATAGAAGCCTGTCCAGGGTCAGAGTTGTAATCTGTCTGTTGTTCCTCTGATCTATACAGTTCAGATGGTGAAAATGGCTCTAAAAGTACCCTGATACTTTCGGTCCTAGCTTCTCTGCTTGAAAGGATTGTGGCCAGAAATGAGAGGCTGTTATTTTCTTCAGGGATTAAGAAATTCTCAAGAGAAGATCTATGTGTTTTCTCTGCAAGTCAAATACCTGCCATGAGCATACATAAGTACTTGGAGAGGATCTTCAAATATGCACACTGCAGCCCTTCTGTGTTCGTTGTAGCTTATGCTTATATAGATCATCTTATGCTCAGTAGAGGGATAAATATTAAAGTGTGGAGAGGGATAAATAGAAGCCCAGGTACTAACCTATCATTCCTTAAAAGGTCCACTACATTTCTGCTAGTTTATTTTTAGTTTTATTTTTTTCTATATGCCTTATATGTCCTTTAGTTTCCATTCTAGCTTATAAGGGTTATTGATGTATGTGACGCATCTATTCCACCTGGCCTATAAGAACACCTAGCTTTTCTTGATCCAGTGAGCTTTGTTCTAAACATAAATTGTGAAAGGCATCAGAGCAAAACAACTTAGGCACTATTCTCGTATGATGATAAAATGAGTTTTGTCCTAAACAGAAAATATGAAGAGCTTGACAACAAAGAAGCATGTAAGCGTGAAGCACTGTTTTTTATATATTAACCAGTGGATACTAGAAAGTGACTCCATGCCAGCCAGATCCTATTTAAGCCTAGACTGGGACAAAAAACAAGCAATGAAATTGAAAACCAATGATAATTAATACAGAAAAAATGCATTGAGGGGTGCTATAATTGGAATTCCGACACGAACACACCCAACTAAAAAATTGGAACAATTTTATTGCTGGGGTGGGTGGCGATTTTTAGTTATGGGCCCTTGCCAAACGGATTTGCAATCAAACAAAGGCATTACTTTTTGAAAAAAAGATGCATAATCTTGGTTAAGAGTCACAATCTGTCCCTGCTGCAACCCCAAACCAAAAAACTAACCTACTATCCATTAAGCATGTCTTTAAATTTCCATTCTAACTGTGAGTTTATTCTCTAAACTATAGATACCGTGATTATGTTATTGTTGAGATTTACGCATACCTCTTAGAGCAGAGCTTTTGGACAAGACTGGTTCGGTTTTCGGGCTTCTAATAGAGCAGAGCTTTTGGACAATGAGCTTACAGACCGCCGCATTCACTGGAATCACTGAAGGAAACAACTTACTCTTGAAAGGGAACGATCGCTTCTTGCAGTCCTGAAAGGGAACGACTGTTGACTGCTACTACCCGATTTTAAAGACTGGTTCGGTTTGGTTTTCGGGCTTCTAATAGAGCAGAGCTTTTGGACAACGAGCTTACAGACCGCTGCATTCACTGGAATCACACTTGGTGAGCCGGAAATCATACTCGCTAATGGTGGATCATTGCAGGTGCAGGGAAGGTGGCAATCATGCTTGTTAACGGCAGAGAGGGGATCATTGCAGGGGCAGGTGCAGGGCGTGGGTTCACGGAGCGGAGGATCATTATCGTTGCAAGAGTTTGAATGATGGTGTACTGGTGGGAGGGACTAGGTGGCGGGATAATGGCGGGGAGGGAGTCAGTGGCGACGTAATATGGGACGTGCTTAGGACGAAGACGGAGATGGCGACGGAAGGAAGACCGCGACGGCGAAGGCAGGAGTTAACAACATCTTGACCAAATGGAGGGACGAAGGGACAGGTGCCGAGAACGGACACGACGGGGTCGCTGGCAGTCGGAGTGCCGGCGCAACGATTGCCGCCGGGAAAAATCATCACGTCGGTAGCTTACCCCAATTATTTGTGGGTCTTGTGTTTCGTGGTGTGTGTTTTCTATTATTGTAAATTTATTAAATATAATAATACATTATTGTTTAAATATTTATGCGTGTAGTTTGATTGATTGAGATTAATGAATGTTACCTTCTCTACTTAGGTTCATTTTTTTGTAAGTAACATGTTGTATATAAAATACTTTGATTATTCCCTAATAGTAAACAACTCTTCTCTTTATAAACTATATAAAAAAAATACATTACTATTCAATCAATATCAATTTATTAATAAAAAAATATTGTCATCTAAACCTAACCCAATTTATTAATAAAAAATATTGTTATTTAAACCCAACCCAAAAAAACAAATATATGAATCATTTGACTAAATTATATAAGAACTAATCACCAATTTTTTTTCTTAAACACTTTCTCGAAATAAAATTATAATAAAAAATATCAATTAACTTAGTTTAAAAAAATTCAAGGAATAAAAAGAAATAGGGTTCGATGACAGGTGACACATTTTTCCGGAAGAGGTGCCACCCACTTTATGAATCGAGTATAACCCAAGCCTTAATTCCTTGTTATTAAAAGGTAGAAAATACATTACATGTTATTCGGCATTAAATGCAATGGCAGTGGCACTGTGCATCGTTGGATCTGAACATGATTGATATCCAACGATGCACAATGTGACGACCGTTGCATTTATTGCCGAATAACATGTAATCTATTGTTTTCCCTATTAAAAGGTGACTTTTCAAAAGGCCAGACCCAATTATAAGCTTTTGTGTAAGAAAAAGTTAGTGAGTTAATTCAACTGCCACTATAAACCCAAAATGCCAAGCACTACATGACATTCTTATATAGTTTCATGTTTCGAGTTAACACACAAGTAAGAAGCATTCATTCTCCATCAAATTGTAATGGAGATAAGCTGCAAAACTCTCTTGCATGCAAGCGCTCTGTTTTTTCTCATTCTTTTGGTCTGTGCTGCTACAGGTAATCAAAGTATAAATTTATTGTTTGGAAGAGATGTGTTAGATCATAGGTTATAATGGGGAGTATTTATATTTGCATAGAATAGAGTAGGCAGTCCCACATACTAAAAAAATATCATACGTCAATTTAATAATGTAATCTTAAAATCAATATTGAGTTATTATTGTTGTTAATTAAACTCTGTCATTAAATTTTAGGTTCTTGCAGTTCTTGAACATTAAACTAATGAAGTTTAGGTTTTTGTAGCCCCAAGGGTTAGCTCAATTGGTAAGACGTGCGCACACTCTCTCCGTTCGGGGAGAGGTCACGAGTTAGAGCCTTGAGTCCTTTGAGGTTAGGCCTTCTGCGAGGATGGCCGGCGGTTTAACACCTCTACCATCCACTAACGTGGGGAAGTATTGCTGGGTTTCCCGTGGATATTTCCATCTGAAAAAAAATAAGTTTAGGTTCTTGTAGTTCTTAAACATTAAACTAATGAAAAGTGCGGTGATCGACAGTGTTTATCCACTAACATGGGGAAGTATTGTTGGGTTTCCCGTGGATATTTGATCCACCGGTGATAGTACGGAAAGCGCTGGAATGTTTCGATCATGTAACTGCCTGGGAAACCTTCTATTGTATTATGGGTTTTGGAATTATTTGTAATATGATAATGGAGGTTTTTGTATAATGAGATTTTCATGGAGCTGAATTGAATGAAGGCTGATATGTGCAAACCGGAGCAGCGATTGTCCCTGACCGGTTCTCTCGACATTCCTCGCGATGAAACTGATGAATACTGCAATGGCGGTTGCTATCAGCAAACGTAGCTGGTGGTGACATGCGTCGACCAGATACTCTCTAATTTTGAATTCCACAACAAGGCTGCCATTGACGATATCAGACAAACAATTACGGATGGCTGCAATAACACAGATAAACAGGGTACAAAATTATCAACCCTAATCTCTTTTTTGGGTCACACTTATAAACGCTATACATAAAATGCTTACTTAATATTATACATAAAATGCTTACTTAATATTTTAGTTGATAAAACCTGCATAGGTGTGTGGGTTATCGGCGATTAGCTTCTATAAAGTCACATATTTACCCGACCATTTGCATCGATAGGACGATCGGCAACGTCGGATGTGACCGCCAGGTCGTCTGATCGGTGCAAATGGTTGGTTAAGTAGTTTAATCCTAAGGTCACAACCGGAAGTTACAGATCTTATAGTGTATAGTTTTTGCGGACATTTTAATAAGGCATAGTAGTTTATAGCAGAATGCCAACTTGCAAGAAGTTATTGATCTTGCATGTAATTTTCCAGAAATGATAAGATTCACAAATTTTGATTGAAACTTTTGCTTAAATGAATTTAGAAAATTTAATTTAACATGATCATTTGTTTGTTTATGCAGAGGGGATTTCAACGTTCTGTTGCAGGTGCAACTTTTCTCCCCAAGTTTCTTAAATTTTGGGCCCCTCCTTATCATTTAAAGTTGTTTGATCTTGTGAGGTCTTGCTTTAACTTTGGTTGATTTTGAATATCAGATTGCGGCTTGTTTTCAGAGGTCGTTTGTGTTTGATTTTCGTGTTAGACTGCGGGTGTGAATTTGGAGAAGTCAAATCTTCGTCCTTTAAGGCCGCCTTTTCGCAGGAATAACAACTTTAGCTGTTGCTGATCCTTAACTATTCAAAACACTTAAGTTTTCTTGAATCGGGCGTCTTTTTATGTTGAATCGGAAGCTCCAATCCTTCTCCCTTCTGCCGTTGCGGCTGCCAAAGCGATTTGGCGTCCGAAGTCTAAGTTGCCCCGACTGCCGATGGGCATTGATCTTTATTCACTGTCCGTTGTTGCAGCTAGGAAATCCATTTGAATTCCGATGCCCAAACCATGCCGACTTTCGATTGAAGCGTTTCCCGCCTGGGTTGAGTATCTTTAGCCTTCTCTTGCCCGTCGTTGCAGCCAATAAAGTCTTTCCACGTCCGATGCCCAAATCGTGCAGACTTCCGATTGAAGCGTTTCCCGCCTGCGTCAAGTATCTTTAGCCTTCTCTTGTCCGCCGTTGCAGCCAGGAAAGTCTTTCCACGTCCGATGCCAAAGCTTTCCGACTGCCGATTTATAACCTTCCCGCCCAAGGCTTAATCGAGACTCTGTCCGGATGCACCTGGCTATTTTCTTGTGGATTATCCGTTCCGAGCAGATAATTTTAATGTCTAAAATCCCATTCCAACGAATGATGCACTGTAATTGCTTTGCAGGAGGAATTCGATGGACTGTTGAAGCGACCCAGAGTGAAGGCTTGGCTTGGTCAAATCGAAACCGACAAGGTCACAAGGAAGACAAAGCGGAGAAAAGGACAAAACAAGAAAATGACAGAGGTACAAACTAGGAAGACCTATCGGTTACTGATCGGGAAATGAACGCTCGCAAAAGATAATTGGGAAGACAAAACGGCCAGAAGAGGAAGCTGAAAGGTTGGGAGAAACTGGAAAGTCAGAGGTTGGGGGAGCCCTAACGATGGGTGGTGTAGTTTAAATACTGTAAAGATAGGACTGATGAGGGGCTTTTTCCCTGAAAAATTTGTAAACTCTTTTTCTTGTAAGAGGAACTACTTCATTTTACAGTCAGAAAGTGCAACTTTTGCCGCTGGAGAGAGCAAAATGTGGGATGTATCAATGCGACTAAATGAATAATGTTGAAGAGGAACTATTTCGTTTTCAACTGTGTTTCATTTACTGTGAGAGTATTTAACTTCCTGAACCTATGTTCTTGTTGAATGTTCTTCAGTATTTTTTGGGATGTCTTCCACTGTGAGTAATAAATGTTGTTCCTAAAATAATCGGCTATCTGGTTGTTTAAATATCTGTAATTGTTCATGTGTCTTGAATGAAGTGTCAGCTATCTGTAACTCTTCATAATGCACGTACAAAATGTATTACTCACCAATGAATGATAACTCTGCTCCATAGGGATAGTTTAGGTAGTTAGTTTATTTTTTGTGTTGTATGTGTTTTAGGGTGCTTGTGAACCTTAAGACGAGAGGTAAGAACCTGCGCATCACATTGTGACTGTTCCTTGCATCTTTAGCACCCTGCATTGTTAGTTAGGCACTTGCATATCACACATTAAGTTAAAAAATACAAAATTCACGGTGGACCAGGCCGCAACCGGCAAAGCCTTTGTTTTGTTACTTGACCTATGGTAGCCGGACCGCAAGCCGGACGGATTCCCTATACCAAACAGTCAATGGGCTAGTTGGGAACGTTGATTGGGGTGAATCCCTTACTATTGTTGCCTGCGAATTTCCAGGCCCGAACAGTTTTGGCGCTAGAAGGAGGGCCGCCAGTGTATGGCTGGCCGAGGAAACCCGTTTTCCCGAGAATATTCCACCGGTAACAGTTCTGAAAGTAGTGGGTTTCAAAATCCAATTCCAGAAGAAAGAGAACATCTATATTCGGTTGAAAACGAAATTGTTAATGATCTGAGAAGACACACCAGGGCATACGTAAAGAAGATTGGAGGATTGCCAATTATCCCTGAACTGCCCAGAAGAGAGTATAAAAGGAAGGATCGTCCTAAAGCAGAAGGCTCAGTGCTAGTTGGAAATTGGGAAGAGCTTGTAGAAACAGCCTTACAGGAAGTTGTGCTACCTTTGAATCAAGAAGGCCCAGAAACTCCTCACAATTCTCCTGCTCACACTCCAGTTGGTTCACCTCCTCACTCCCCACCCAGACTCATGGCAGGAGTAAATGCTAATCAACCACCTAACCCACCAAATCCACCACCTGCATGGAGGGCCAGATCACCATTAAACCTTACACCTCCTTTACATGACCTACCTCAAGCCTTTGATAAGATGTTGCCCAAGTTCAACCCAAATGAGAAAATGCTAGTAGATGATCACCTACAAAGCTTTTACTTGGAAATTGAGGGATTAAGGGCCGGCGAACATGAGGACGTGGTATGCAGGCTGTTCCCACATACCCTTAAAGGAGCTACAGCGTCACGGTACTTTGGATTGCCTGCTAACTCTATTCCTAATTGGGCTATCTTCGAAAGAATTTTCAGAAGTAAGTATGCAACTCAGAAAACTCATGCAGCTCTCATGAAAGGGCTGTGCGCGTTGAAGAAAGAAAGAAAAGAAAAAGTGCACAGCTTCACTCAAAGGTTTGCAGCATATCTCAAGAACTTCTCTGAAACAGATAAGCCTTCAGACAAAGTTCTTATTGAATACTATACTTCAGCTTTAGGCCCTGATTTGGCCATGTTTGCCAAAGGTAGGTCCAAGCCTACGTTGACAGAAACGTATGAAGAAGCAGAAGTGGTGGAAGCTGAAAGAGAGAGCATTGAAGACTATCCAAAACAATCTGGAGAAAAGGGTATAGGAAGAAAAGCCTTATTGTTTACTAAGCCTAAAGAAGAAAAGTCTCCAGATTTGGAAAATATGGCCAAAATGATGCAGAAGCTTTCCAATAAAATCATAGATATGGAGAAAGAAAAGGAAGCACAAAAGTTTTATAAGCCATATTATAAGAAAAGAGAAGATACCCACCAGTCTCAACCTCCTCTGCACAATACTGCATCTATGAATTTAACAGAGGTAGGCTTGGATAATTTTTGCATGTTCCACCAACAACCACACTCTGAGAAGAATTGTCCGTAGTGGATAAATTCGATGACGTTGGTCATGAATAAACTGTTAGATTCTAGATTGACAGAAGAGGGAAATGAAGAAGGAAAGGAAAATTCTACCTCTACGTCTACTAAAGAGCAGGAAGAAGAAACCATGGCTTTATGGAATTTTGTCTCACTATTTGATGCTGAAGAAGAAAAGACTCAGGGGTGTAAAGACGTTATGGAAACCAACGTAGCCACGAGGAGCCAAGGGATGGTTAAGGAAGACAATCTTATACTTCCCAAGATTAAGAGGCTGTAAAGAAATGTTAAGAAGAGATTTCAAGACAAATCTTTGGCTGGTACAATTCCAGAATTCACGATTACCAGCCAAAGTCCTAGACAAAATGATACAACGGCCAGACCAAATGAAGGTAAGGAGAATGCTGATAGGCCTCATCCCACGGAATAACAGATGGATTACGACATCATGGAGGATTTAAAAAAGATAAAGGTGAATGTTCCACTATTCGAGATGTGCAAAGTGCCGCAGCAAAAAGAAAGGCTATTGAGATCCCTTGAAACATCAGATGAGAAGACGCCCGCTAACAATCAACCAGAAGAAGAAGAAGAGATTGGAGAGAACAGCAGTGGAGGTAAGTCCAAGCACAAGCATCCACCTTTCCTCCTTACTTTTGAAATCTTTAACTACAATGTACATAATTGCTTGGTAGATTCAGGGGCAACTGTTAATGTCATGCTGATATCTGTCTGTAAAAGAGTCAATGGGAAGCCCAAGCCATCCCCATGGAGAGTAGTTCAGTTGGATAGGACAGATGTGAAGGTAATTGGTGAGATGGAAGATGTCCTAGTCCATCTGGCTTCAAATGATAAAGTATGCCAGGTCATTAATATCATGGTGGCTGATATACTAGATGCATACGGCCTTATCCTGAGCAGAGATTGGTCGGCCAAACTTAATGGATATTTCGTTCTGATTGGTCACATTTGTGGTTTCCATACAAAGGAAGTCCGAACCAGATCAAGATTTTAAGAGAGCCTCACATGAAGTACAATGTTACCCAACTTGAAGAGAAGAATGAACCTGTGGATTCTGTCTTGGGAAACTATTTTATTGAGTTGGAACCAGGTAATTACCAAGAAGAAGAATCCAGCAACACATCTGATACCCAGCCTGATCTCCTTCGATTCTCACAGGCTGATGAGATTGACTGGAAAATAGTAGACTTAGCAGTAGGAATAGATTTGTTTTCAGTAGTTAATGATTTTTGGACTTTATTTTTCAATGGCTCTAAGACATTAGAAGATTCAGGGGCTGGCTGTGTCCTGATCGACCCACAGAAGAATAAACATTTCCTTTCATGTAGATTAGAGTTTGAATGTACTAATAATACTGTTGAGTACGAAGCACTGGTGCAAGGACTAAAGAAGGCAATTGAATTAAAGGTAAGTAATCTAAAAGTCTTTGGGGATTCTGAAATTATTGTAAAACAAGTTCGGAATCAGATACATTGTATCTCTCCTCACTTAAAGGCTTACCAGAATGAGGTATGGGATTTGCTGAAATATTTTAATGCATTTAACATTATTTCAATTCCAAGAATTAAAAACGCAGCTGCTGATCTGTTGGCCACATTAGCCGCTAGACTCGTACCCACTAATAATCGATGTTCTTTCGAACTACTTTTCAGGCCCTCTGTACCTGATATGATTACGAACCTACGAGTGTTTGATGATGACCAGCAGATCATAGAATGTTTAACGAATGATGAGGTGTTCAAAGGAGCAATCATAGACGAAGAAGAGCATCAGGCTAAGATGAAATACGATAATTTCATTCCTAAAGGAGTCAGAACGTTGGAAAAAATGTTCAATTTAAATGAAAAACTCAGAAGACCACCCAACGTGAAGAGCCATAGCTCATCGCTACAGTTCGAACTGATAAATTTGGGGACTGAAACGGCTCCTAAGTTCGTGAATCTCGGTAAATGCTGTTCACCAACAAAAAGAGACAAATTCATTAGTCTATTTAAACAATATAGAGATGTTTTCGCGTGGACGTATGAATATTTGAAAACGTATGACACCAGCATCATCAAGCATGTCATTCCCATTAAAGCAGGCGTCAAGCCATATCAGCAACCTTTGAGGAAAATGCACCCGAAATTTGAACCGCTGATTCAAAGTGAAGTGAAGAAGTTATTGGACGCAAGAATCATCTTCAAAGTCAGACACTCTGAGTGGGTATCAAATCTGGTACCAATAAGGAAAAAGTCTGGGGAAATCAGACTCTGCGTGGATTTCAAGAACTTAAACCGTGCATCAGATAAAGATAACTATCCTGTGCCACCCATGGAGCAGCTACTACAGATGGTTTTAGGGTCTGAACTGTTTTCATTATTGGATGGCTTCTCTGGCTACAATCAAGTATTAGTAGCCGAAGAAGACAGGTTAAAGACAACGTTTAGAACTAAATGGGGAACCTTTTCCTATAGAAGAATGCCTTTTGGGTTGATTAATGCTGGAGCGACATTTCAGAGGGCTATGGACATAGCTTTCCGCGGATTGATTGGACGAAGTGCTGTAGTGTACCTCGACGACATTACAATAATCTCAAAGAAAAGAAAAGAGCACGCATTTCACTTAAGGCAAATTTTCGAACGCTGTCGAAAATATGGCATCTCCCTCAATCCTAAGAAATGTGTGTTTGCTGTCACGGAAGGCAAGTTGCTAGGTCACATAGTCTCGAAGAAAGGAATCTCTATAGACCCAGAAAGAATCAAGGCCATTAAACAAATCCCCTTGCCCCACAATAAGAAATGGATTCATTCTTTTATGGGAACTATAAACTTCGTACGAAGATTTGTCCCTGATTTCGCTCATAGAATGTTTAACGAGAATGGTCAAGCAGAATGCTCAATTCAAGTGGACTGAACTTGAGAAGAACGCCTTCAGCAAAATTAAGACTGTTGTTGCACACGCACCCTCCTTGAAGAGTCCAGATTTCGATAAAGACTTTATTTTATATACTTTTTCATCCGATGATTCACTAGCTGCTGTGCTTACACAAAAGGAAGAAGGGGGGGATGAATTCCCAATCTCCTTTATGAGTACTGGTCTACAAGGGGCCGAATTAAACTACCCGACCATTGATAAGCAAGCTTACACAGTATTTAAGGCAGTAAAACAATTCAGGCCTTATATATTAAAAAATCGAACTAAGGTAATAGTCCCCTACCCAGCTGTAAGATCCCTTCTCATACAGAAAGAGTTAGGAGAAAGGAGGGGCAACTGGGTCACAGCTCTTCAAGAATACAACCTTGAATTCAAACCAGCTTCTATAGTAAAAGGACAAGGAATGTGCAAGCTGATGACTGAAAGTGGGAACAATGAAGAGCAAGCTTGGGAGGATGAGGCCGAATTACATGTAATGGATGTATGTCCGTTGTTTACAGCTCCTGAGTCTTGGCATAGAGACCTTGTGCATTACCTGCAGTTAGGGCTGTTTCCAGAACATTGGAATTCCAAGCAAAGAAGAGCGCTGCGTCTTAAATCTGCCTCCTATCAACTTGTTGAAGGAGTATTATTCAGAAAGAATTATGACGGGGTTCTCCTTAGATGTTTAGAAAAAGAAGATGCGAAAAGAGTAATGTCAGAATTACATGACGGTTCCGCTGGGGGACATTATTCAGGAGACACTACAGCCCATAAAATCCTCAGAGCCAGTTACTATTGGCCTACACTCTTCAAGGATGCACATGCACATGTCAAGAAATGTGATATTTGCCAAAGATGTGGTGGGAGACAACCTAAAGCAGCAGCACCTCTGAAGCCTGTGATGATTATAGAACCATTCGAGCAATGGGGACTGGATATTATTGGAGAAATAAAACCGAATTCCTCTCTGCAGCACAAGTACATTCTGACCGCGACTGATTATTTCACTCGCTGGGTCGAAGCTATTCCGCTGCGCAAGATAAATGAAGACGAAGTCATCAGCTTCTTACAAGACCACATCATGACCAGGTTTGGAGTTCCAATTTCGTTAGTTTTTGATAATGCCAAATACTTTTCATCAATTAAATTGACTGCTTTTTCTCATGATAAAGGGATAAAATTGCATTATTCTGCTAATTACTATCCACAAGGAAATGGCCTGGCTGAATCCTCTAACAAAAATTTGATTTGAATTTTAAAGAAGATTGTGGTAGAAAACCAGAGGAGTTGGCACTCAGCGTTACCAAATGCCCTTTGGGCTGATAGAGTCACCCCCAAGTCTGCAGTTGGAGTGTCTCCATATACCCTTGTCTACGGTAAAGAAGCCATCCTCCCTCCTAATATCATGCTACCATCTTCCATACTAGCTCAAGAGTCTAGAGGGTCGGATGATGAAGCTTTACAAATAAGAATATATAATCTCCTGAAAGCAGAGGAGGCTAGATCTAAAGCCAAAGAACACTTTAGGCAGCAACAAGAGTCAGTTAAGAGATGGTTCGACAAGCATAAAGCTGGGACAAAATACTTTGAAGTAGGATACTTAGTCCTCAAACGGGACCACCCCCATGATGAGAAAGGAAAGCATACCAAATTCCGACAGTTGTGGGTAGGCCCTTTTCAGATTGCAGCCAAGCTTGGTCCTTCTACTTACAAGTTGCAAGATCTGCAGGGGTGGGAGGAGAACCTACCAGTAAATGGTTTGGTTCTCAAGCCTTATTTTTCCTGAGTTTGTTTGATTCACGGGGGATTCACTTGTTGACCAATATCCTATCATGTTAGTTCATATTATGGGTTTTAAAATTATTAAAAATTGAACCAATATATTGCAAGTATTGGGGGGATGAGGGGTTTAAGGTGGGGGTGGGTAGGGTGGTTTATAAGGATTGAGGTATAAAAAGGGGTGGGGAGGAGGTTTTAAGTACTGGGAGGGGTTTTCAACAAAAGAGTTTGGGTCAATATCTCTGGAAATTAAGGGTATTCTTTAATGTCCCACGATCGCACGTGCTATGTGAGATGTTCACTAAGTGAAGTCCCCGTGGTTTGATTTATTCTGTCTTGTATATAAATAATTTATTTGGCTGTCTTTTGAGTCATGTTTTTTTTTAGCTTGTTTTGTTGATTTCAATAAAGGGGACGAACCTGCGGTTGCATGGGGAACATCAGAATTTTTGGGAGTGATAAACAATTTAGTGTTCAGACTGTGGGTTGTTGTTTATATTAAAGAGTTTCTTCCAGCTTAATTGTTTTCTCGAATAATTCTGTGTGCATTGAAGTCCTGCTTAAACCCTGTGTAATAAACTAGATTCAGAGAGTCTGGAACACTATGTTGGGGCTCCATCCACGTCACACTTAAAGTGTCCTAAGGAATGACAGCCGAGGACCCATGGAAAGGAGCAAGGTGAACAGTATATTGAATATAAATGATCTCATGCCAAGAAATGAATGCCAAAAGGCCGATAAGAATCAAGGAACTCCTATGAAAAACATCATACATCAAGGAAGATGCTGAATCATAAATACTAAATTGCCGAAAGATCCTCTCCGCCCGTGAGCTTAAACTTAAAGTACACCACTCACACAAAAGGACACTATGGGATAGAGGATCCTGAATTAAAATTCAGTAAGAAAGGCATGTAAGCAAACTCATATGAAAAGGGACAAAAGTCCAAAAGCACAGGAAAAAGTTTTAAAATGGCATGGGAATGAGGAACAAATGAATATTTCTGTTTACCATATGCTACAATCCGTGGTGTCCAAAGCTATTAGCCACCTAAAGACAAAGGTAATAATGAAACTCATCCTCTGGCCTCAGCATAGTTATCTGGACTTAACGATTCTGGTTTCCACTCTCCCTAATTGGACTATCATCAATGATTAAGGGTACACACTTCGGTCATTCGAGAAATCCATATTGCTGGAAGAATTCAATATGATGCTTTTGCTATTAAACAGTCTGTCACTCAAATATTAATCGTCCAGAGATCTAGGTTCACCAGGTAATCGCCAATTGTTGCAACTGCAACTTTTCTCCCCAAGTTTCTTAAATTTTGGGCACCTCCTTATCATTTAAAGTTGTTTGATCTCGTGAGGTCTTGCTTTAACTTTGGTTGATTCTGAATATCAGATTGCGGCTTGTTTTCAAAGGTCGTTTGTGTTTGATTTTCGTGTTGGACCGCGGGTGTGAATTTGGAGAAGTCAAATCTTCGTCCTTTAAGACCGCCTTTTCGCAGGAAGAACGACTTTAGCTGTTGCTGATCCTTAACTGTTCAAAACACTTAAGTTTTCTTGAATCGGGCATCTTTTTATGTTGAATCGGAAGCTCCAATCCTTCTCCTTTCCGCCGTTGCGGCTGCCAAAGCGGTTTGGCGTCCGAAGTCTAAGTTGCCCCGACTGTCGACGCGCATTGATCTTTATTCGTCGTCCGCTGTTGCGGCTAGGAAATCCATTTGAATTTCGATGCCCAAACCATGCCGACTTCCGATTGAAGCGTTTCCCTCCTGCGTCGAGTATCTTTAGCCTTCTCTTGTCCTCCATTGCAGCCAGGAAAGTCTTTCCACGTCCGATGCCCAAACCGTGCCGAATTCCGATTGAAGCGTTTCCCGCCTGCGCCGAGTATCTTTAGCCTTCTCTTGTCCATCGTTGCGGCCAGGAAAGTCTTTCCACGTCCGATGCCAAAGCTTTCCAACTGCCGATTTATAACATTCCCGCCCAAGGCTTAATTGAGACTCTGTCCGGATGCACCTGGCTATTTTCTTGTGGATTGACCGTTCCGAGTAGATAATTTTAATGTTTAAAATCCCATTCCAATGAATGATGCACCGTAATTGTTTTGTAGGAGGAATTCGATGGACTATTGAAGCGAACCGGAGTGAAGGCTTGGCTTGGTCAGATCGAAACCGGCAGGGTCACAAGGAAGACAAAGTGGAGAAAAGGACGAAACAAGAAAACGACAGAGGTACAAACTAGGAAGACCTATCGGTTACTGATCGGGAAATGAACGCTCGCAAAAGATAATTGGGAAGACAAAACGGCCAGAAGAGGAAGCTGAAAGGTTGGAAGAAACTAGAAAGTCAGAGGTTGGGGGAGCCCTAACGATGGGGGGTGTAGTTTAAATACTGTAAAGATAGGACTGATGAGGGGATTTTTCCCTGAAAAATTTGTAAACTCTTTTGCTTGTAAGAGGAACTACTTCGTTTTACAGTCAGAAAGTGCAACTTTTGCCGCTGGAGAGAGCGAAATGTGGGATGTATCAATGCGACTAAATGAATAATGTTGAAGAGGAACTATTTCGTTTTCAGCTGTGTTTCATTTACTGTGAGAGTATTTAACTTCCTGAACCTATGTTCTTGTTGAGTGTTCTTCATTATTTTTTGGGATGTTTTCCACTGTGAGTAATAAATGTTGTTCCTAAAATAATTGGCTATCTGGTTGTTTAAATATCTGTAATTGTTCATGTGTCTTGAATGAAGTGTCAGCTATCTGTAACTCTTCATAATGCACGTACAAAATGTATTACTCACCAATGAATGATAACTCTGCTCCATAGGGATAGTTTAGGTAGTTAGTTTATTTTTTGTGTTGTATGTGTTTTGGGGTGCTTGTGAACCTTAAGACGAGAGGTAAGAACCTGCGCATCACATTGTGACTGTTCCTTGCATCTTTAGCACCCTGCATTGTTAGTTAGGCACTTGCATATCACACATTAAGTTAAAAAATACAAAATTCACGGTGGACCGGGCCGCAACCGGTAAAGCTTTTGTTTTGTTACTTGACCTACGGTAGCCGGACCGCAAGCCAGACGGATTCCCTATACCAAACAATCAACGGGCTAGTTGGGAACGTTGATTGGGGAGAATCCCTTACTGTTGTCGCCAGCGAATTTCCAGGCCCCAACACATTCAAGAACACATGGATTCCAGTACCAGTGATGCAACCAAAGGTTTTCCCACCAGTATAAGCGACCTTACAATTTTCGTTTGCTACCTATCATATCTCATATCATTGTAACGATCGTGAATTATCCTTGTTCAGCCCTTCCTTTCATACTATGATGAGTTTATCCAAAATTCTAAGTGACTAAATTATGTATTTTTATATATCCAATTTCTTATTTTGGTTTAATAATTGAAATTGTTTTTTAAATATTATTTTAAATCCTTTTAAGTAATTTTGTTTATAAATATATATTTTTATATAGATAATTTTTAAAATATTCTATGAATAAAAATGATAGTTAAAGTTTATTTATATTATTTTTTGGTCTTAATAAACAAATAAAGATTTAATTGATTTTTTTTTAAGTTTTTTTTTTTTTTTAAAGTTTATCGAGATAATTATTCCTAAATTACTAAAATGTTTTTTTATTTTCAATAATCATTGATTTTTTTTAAGTTTTTATTTGTTTGTTAAAAGTTTGTCGATAATTATTTGTAAATTACTAAAATATTTTTTATTGGAAATTTTCAATAATCATTCTATTTTATATATATATATATTAATTTATTTAGATTCATCGTTTCACAAAGTTCAAGTAATTAATTCATTCATATATATATTAATTTAGATTCATTGTCTCACAAAGTTCAAGTCATTCATTCATATATATTAATATTAAATAAAAACAAAAATTATTAAAATTTAAATTCATTAAAAATATATATATATATAAGCGAATTTCATTAGAACTAAAAAACTAATGTGAATCCTTTTTCATTATATATACACACCATCTTCTAATTAGAAGAATCCATATAAGAAATTTCTTGTTATAAGAAAGTTGTCAAAAAAAAATAATGAATGTATATATAAAAGAAATCAACAAGTGGGAGCTCTCTCCTCCCATCTTCAAACCACAAAATTAGAATTGAGGGCTGCGCCCATCTCCAGCTGGTAACCAAACAAAGAAATATATTAATGTATAGAACTGGGCTTGCGACCTTCTCCATTTGTGGTCAATAAAAAAATAAAGAAATATATTTAGAAATTAGGGCCGCATCCTTCATTTCTAAGAAATGAGTTGAATATGGGGCTGCCCCCGTCACATTTTTGCATCACAATGTATATAAAACTAGCAACAACCATATTAATAAGATTAATATGTTTGGAATACGCCGAGAGGAATATATCACCACTGAAGTTAATTTAATAGTTGTATCATCATTGGAGTTAACTTAATAGCTAATCTAATAATTATCCAATATAATTGCGATTAGAGTTAAAGTTAAGCTAATAGTTGTATAATCATTGGATTTAAACTAATAATTGTATCTAATAGTTAATTTAAAAGTTAATATATCAACCATTGTAATTCAATTAAAATTTGTGATTGGAGTTGAAGTTAAGTTAAAGTTCTATCATCATTGGACTTAACCTAATAGTTATAAATGTTTTTCCTAAAGAATGTGTCAATTACTTGTATCTAATCATTAATCTAACATAAAAACCACTTAAGTTGTGGTTGTTAAGCTCATAGTTGTATCATCATGTTGGAGTTAAGCTAATAGTTGTATTTAATAGTTAATTTAAAAGTTAATATAAATCTATTGTAGTTAATAAAAGAGCTTCGAGTTATCAGCTATCACATTAGTTAAGAGGAATTTATTAGGAGTTTATAGGATTTTATTAGGAATTATACTATCACACGAAATGCACTTTACTTCAACTCCCAATTGTAAAATGCAGTTTGACTAATTAATTTGACTTCCAGCTGCTAGATGGAGTTCAACTGTCACATGGACTACACACTAGGAACAACCATGCCATTAAGTTAGGTTATCACATGAGCTATTTTTTATTTTTTATAATTGTTTATAAGCAGTTCCAATGATTAATAGTTAATTTAAAAGTTAATATAAATCTATTGTGGTTAATAAAAGAGCTCTGAGTTATCTTGACTAAACCTTTTGCACATTAACTAAACTCCCGGTTGGTAGGTGGAGTTTGAGTGTCACATGAGTTGCACAATACCATGCTACTAAGTGTAGTTATCACATGAGTTCACAGGAATTTATTAGGAGTTCGAACTATTTTATTAGGAGTTCGACTCTTACATTACTGCACATTAGCTAGACTCCTAGATCCCAAATGCAATTGGTCTAGCTGTAAGTAATTAGAGTTGAAGTTAAGGTAATAGTTGTAGAGTCATTGGAGTTAAGCTAATAGTTGTATCTAATAGTTAAGCTAATATAAATCTATTGTAGTTAATAAAAGAGCTATGAGTTATTGTGACTTCTAGCTTCCAAATGGAGTTCGACTATGCACATTAAGTGGAATCCCAATTGGTAGGTGGAGTTAGAGTGTCACATGAGTTGCACAATACCATGCCACTAAGTGCAGTTATCACACGATTTCAGAGGAATTTATTAAGAGTTCGAACTATTTTATTTGGAGTTCGACTCTTACATGACTGCACATTAGCTAGACTCCTAGATGCCAAATGCACTTGGACTAAGCTGTAAGTAATTAGAGTTGTAGTGAAGCTAATAGTTGTAGAATCATTGGAGTTAACATAATAGTTGCATATAATAGTTAAGCTAATAGTTATCCAATATAACTTTGATTAGAGTTGAAGTTAAGCTAATAGTTATCCAATATAACTTTGATTAGAGTTGAAGTTAAGCTAATAGTTCTAGACACATTTGTGTTAAGCTAGTTGTATCTAATAATCGATGGAGTTAAGCTAGTAGTTGTATCTAATAATCGAATAGTTGAAGATTAATTTTAATTTTTAGAACTATCACCAACTCTACTTACCAAATGTTAATTAAATTATTTTTTATTTTTTTGAAATTATTAATTATTAATTTTGGAGGACAGACATATAATTAATATGGACAATGCACTTGTCTCATTCTGGTTTAATCTTGGACTACTAGAATCAATTTGGACAGTACACTTGATCGGTAGATGAAAAAACATAGATGGTAGTCCACCCCAAAATTCTAACATATATACGCCTATCGGCTATAGACAACTTTATAAAACAGTAATCTGATACATTGCTCTTTCACATAGCTTGGAGCTTTCTTTTGCAGAAGAAGAATGATCGGCGATTGTTGCTATGGAAGAAAATAAAAATGAACATGGAAGACATCACATTTTTGTGGAGTTCTGAGAGAAGAATCATACCACGCGTGGGTTGATGACTATATCTCGAAATTGGCTACCAACACAAACCTATTTACACTAAGCGTGATATGCACCTCAAGGTTCCAAAACTCATCTTTGTATATCTCTACTTTTCACACAACTTCTGCATTGGGTATATTGAAAAATGCATGGCTCATATACACTTCAATATTGTTAGCAAAACTCAAGGATTATCTCAAGTTTACATAATTTAAGATGAACAAAACATTGGGTATATTGAAACTGAACAGTAACGCAGACCTATTTACACGGGATCTTATATGCCCCTAATGCAATGACAATACATCATTGAGAAAGATCAACAGTGGCTATGGGTTATCATTCTCTTATCACCAGCCTTACCATTCTCATATCCCCCTGGATCTGAGTAACATATTGCTAGCACTTTTAAATACCCACAAGTAAAATCCGAATACTTAAAATCCTGATGTTTCTAAGAGAATCACCCCTCTCCTTCAAATCCCCTAAACAAAATAATTCGGCATTCATTGTAGAAGTATTTAACACTAGCTTTGGTTGAACGGTTTCAATATCTTACTTGATAGAGGCTTTATCATCCTCTTTTTCCTAGAACCTGATATCTTAGTGAGGCAAATGCCTACATTTTCAGACTCACACAACAAAATCCCCATCCATAAATCCTACTTTCAAGAAAATAGAATCTCCTAACCTCTATGAAGCACACCCACTTAAAAAATATTGACAGTTTTCTTCAAAATAATATTTAACAGAAGTTTGGAGTTTGGGTTTTTAGCATCTTACTTGATAACAGGTTTGTCAGCCTCCCATCCAAAAAACCAAGAGGAAAATTATAAACTATCTTATCAAACATCCTCTCTCTGAAGGCTTCAAGTTTATCATAGTAGTTGTATCAACCCATGCATTAGAACTTCTTCAAGCCATTTCAAATGGCAGAGGTTTTTCCAAGCAGTTCGATAAGATGTCAACAGCTTTTCTTCATCAAAAGCCACATACAAGAACAAGCTGAACAAAGCCAAGAACAAGCTGAACGACTTTATAATCTATCAAACCGAAAATAAACTGCATAAACAAGCCGTAAAATGGAATTGGGATATACAAGAGAACAAGAAGTTAAAACCTCTGTTGTCTAGAGAAGTGGCGATTATGTTAAACGTAGAACCAAATTCCTTCCCCAGAAGAGAAGAAAACAAAACTTCTTTTCTCGATTCTCTTTTTCTGTTCTCTCATAACCCGTCATGAAAGCATTTGGGTGTCGGTTGGCCAACTCCATTGCAGGACAAGGGCAGGAATTTATGAATCCACGCAGCTTAAAATAAATGCCTATGAAAAATGCATCAGAAAATGTCAGGAACACTGTCCAAAATACATATTGTTCATTGCTTCAATCAACTGAACTCTTCAATCGTAATTTTATTAAATTGGAGAGGTTAAAGACAACAATGGTTTATATCAAATACATTGTTTATATCAAATATGAGAAGATGAAGGATGTTACAGGTTATACAAAATTAAAATTTGTATGGAAAAACACAAAACCCTCATTTCAACACAGTTGAGCAGCAACAACAAAATGATAGACTTTGGTCTCCTCGTTTTATGAGCTGGATGGATTTATTTAGCTGAAAACACTGTAGCATTCACCACTTGCCTAGATGCTGGCGTCATATGCTCAAAGAGGATGACGGCGCCTTAGATTTTGAAAGCACTTCACATACTGAAAAATGCAACTATTTATGCAATCTATGGCTGGAAAACTTCAAAGATTGACCTAGGGTAACCCTAAGCTGACACCTATTTAAATATGTTGACACTTTGTACAATTTATATGTTTGGGGTGAAAGTGTTACTGTATTGTATTTGTCTTATATCATATTATTAAGTGTCATGGATATCTGCCTGTTATGTGGATCATGGTTGTTATGGTTGTTTAATCCATACATCTAATATTACTTGTGATGGTGGAAATATGGGATATTGATAACTATAGCATTGTGGATATCAGTAATGCTGCTGGGTCTTGGGGTACAAAAACCTAAAGCAAAGTCACCTCCACCACACCAATAATAATATAAAAAAATAGACATTTAAAAAATAAAAATAAATTAATTTTTTTTAAAATAATACACCACCTTAGTCTAAATTCCATGCTTTTTTTAAAGTTACTACAAATTACTCCAAATAATAGCACTGAACTCATATATATCCCCTTGTGCGGGACATAAAAAGAAATCATCTGAATTTTGTTGAAGTGTGGGGATAGCCTTGCAAATATAAAAAATATATTTCTCAAAATAAGATAGTCACTTCATCATGAATCCACAATTAAACTCTTGTGAACTTATCAGATTTTAGAGGAAATATATGATTATTATTATGGTGTCAACTCAGTGCTTTTACATTTATGAATCATACCAGAACAACGCTACCACTGAGTAATATTGTAAGCTGGTATATGTACCACTTTATGCCTTACTAATATGAAAATGAAACAAGATCTACAATGCCAAACATATGTTGGAAACTTCATTGGGATTAAAATAAGTGTCTTGCTAAGTAAACCTATAGCATATATATATGGACAAGAATAAACTATGATGAATTTCTTGGGTTGTTGGAGGCTAGGTCACAACACTGATCATACAACTGCTGCATTGACGTCCTTGCTTGATCTATTGTATTTCATGTGGCTCTTCACCAGCTGCCCTGCAGCCAAGGCAGACATGAGAGACAGCTCTCCAGCCAAAACTGCTCCTGCCACAATTCTCGCCAAGCGCTGAGCATTCGCTCCAGGGGATTCCCGATTTGCACCTTTCACTCCAAGCATATTCAAGCAAGCAGCTTGTGAAGCCAACTGTGTGCCACCTCCTACTGTTCCCACCTGCAACCAACCAAGCAATTTGCAATTATTACCGTATTCACAAGGAGATTACAAGGAAGATGAGGGGAAGTATTTTTTTATGTTGCTTTCTTTCTAGATCTTTTTGTTGCTGGGAGCTTTGAATCCAATGATTCACCATTATGGTTAAACTAGCAAGTATTAATCTCTGCCAGCCAAAGTAAAGATCTCAGAAGGCCATTAATCCATATAAAAAAACTCACGAAGAGGATTGAACCCAATGTCCAAGACCTTTTTCTTCACTACCCTACCAAAGAAAGTCCTAAAAAAAAGCATTAAAATTGTGCCACTTTTCTTACCTCAATACAGGGCATTGTGACTGATACATGCAGATCCTTGCCACCATTGGATGCTGACGCCTCCATCATTGTAATACAATGGGAGCTCTCAATATTCTGGGCGGGATCTTGGCCTGTTGCAATAAATACAGCAGAGACAATATTGGATGCATGGGCATTGAAACCCCCCATGGAACCAGCCAGTGCAGATCCAGTTAAGTTCTTGAGCATGTTCAATTCTAACAAAGCTGGAACAGTGGTTTTCAAGACTTTGCTAACAACTGCCTCAGTGATGATAGCCTCACAAACTACTGATTTCCCACGCCCTTCAATCCAGTTCACAGCTGTGGGTTTCTTGTCTGCACAGAAATTACCTGATGACCGACCAAAAAAGTTGCATTAATGATTAAACAAACAAATAGGCAACCTAAAGAAAAATCTGCAGTGATCAAGACTCCACAGATATACAGAAAGAGGTATGACCCAAAATCCAAATTCCAATCACAATAACAAAGAATTGCACTGCATGGACAGACTCACCAGAAACACTGATGACATCCATATCAGTAAATTCCTTCTGAAGGAAATCTAAAACATTCTGCACGCCCTTGGACACCATATTCATTCCCATGGCATCTCCTGTGAAACAGCAAAACCTTATGTACAGATTCCTCCCTGCAATTGCGCACTTGATTCCTTGCAGCTTTGCAAATCTGCTGGTACTGTCATTATATACCCACCATATCAGATAAACAAGAAATAATCAATTTATTCTGCGCAGAAAATGGTAATACTTGCTCGTATACAACAAGCTAATTATCTTCATTGATTGATAGAAAACATTAGAGAATCATAATTAGGGTTTGGAACGATAAAACTACTCTACAGTGAGCATGCATGAGAGCAAAAGAACCAAAAAAAAAAAAGTAAACATAATATAAGTATACCTGTTGAAGATAAGAGACAAGTTGTCATGGTTATTGGGATGTTCCAAGTAAAACTTGAGTTCTGCAGCTCTCTTGGCAGTGGGGAAACGAACGGCAGGAGCCCTGGTCATGCCATCTCTGAGAACAACGCTTGTAGCACCCCCAGACATATGAATAGCCTTACAACCTCTGTTTGTGCTGGCCACCAAGCAGCCCTCAGTGGTTGCCATGGGAACCATGTTTTCAAAGCCATCAAGCTGAAGAGGCCCTGCAACACCAACAGGAATCTGCACATACCCAACAGGCAGTTCACAACATTGACCCAGAATGGATTCATAACTGAATCCATCCAAGGGCAACCCATCGAGACATCTCCCAGTCGTCATTTCCAATGCCCTCCTTCTCACCCAGGCTGCTCTCCTGCAGTCTCCCCCAAGAGCAGATTCCAGAGAATAAGAAGCCACCTTGCCAGCGCTCACAGACACTGCAATATCTTCATCCTCGTTATCACCCAGCAATGATGATAGTATCACTCCCTCCCCCTTTGTTTGATGCTGCAATTGAGAAGGAGGAGGCTGATAAGGCTTAACAACAGCAACACTCATTTCTTCACTACAAATTGGTCTCACACAGGGTGGAGGGCTGATCATAAGCTCCTCCTGCTCCTCTTCCTTCCTGACCTGATCAAAGTCATCATCATGATCCCAAGCATCTGACCCATCACCGCCATTAATCTTTGAGGTGGTGATAAAGTTCTGGACATAATCGATGCCAAAGAATCCTATCAAGTATATGAAGGAGGCAAGCTGAGCCACAATGGCTAGCATCTCGCCAAGGCTCACAACATGAAGCAGAGGCGTTGAAGTTGTTATCTTCTCCCTCCATCTCCTCATCAGAAAATACGAGGCAGTGAAAAACAACACAAAGAACACCTTGTTTGTCATTCCCAGAGGCAGTGGCAAAGCATCCGATGGCTTTGAATTTACATTGCTATAACTGTTACCGTTCATCGACTTCTTTGCAGGCCCAATTCCAGCATGTTGAGCAGTTGCAGTACATGTGAATGCATTCTTACAACAATCATTTTCATCAGCACTAGGTTTTCTCTTTTCTGCGCCCGTCTTTACTTTCGAAAACACCATGGCATCCATTAATGGAATGGAGTGGATTTGGAGCTAGGGACGGAGAGAATCAACACAAACCAATATTGCAGCAAAATTCACCGAGCAAGATCTGCGTTCTGATCCTTCCCCGACACTTGAATCTCCACTACACTGAAACAGCCAACGATAAAGCTTATATTTATAATATCCCTTGGTTTGCTCGTGGCGTGATATTCAAACGCTAGTCCGCCCACCAAATGCAACCATAAACCGCAATTGTTGACTGCAACGAAGACTTCGTTTTTTCATATATTTGAAAGCATTGCGTATTCATAGTCACGGCCCGCATGGCTGCCTGCCTTCGTTTTTGACTGGTAAATTGTCTGCCTGAACTTCACCATCACTTGATCAAGCCAAGCATAAGAATAATTAATATTGCTTAGTAAAAATCAACCAAACAAAGCCTCATATGGAATTTACTGATATGGATGTCAGTGTTTCTAGTGAGTCTGTCCATGCAGTGCAATTCTTTGTTATTCTGATTGGAATAGTGAGTCTGTCCATGCAGTGCAATTCTTTGTTATTCTGATTGGAATTTGGATTTTGGGTCATACCTCTTTCACTATATCTGTGGACTCTTGATTCACTGCAGATTCTTCTTTGATTGCCTTGTGTTTAATGCAACTTTTTTGGCCGGTCATCAGTTAATTTCTGTGGAGCTGTGAACTGGATTGAAGGGAGTGGGAAATCAGTAGTTTGTGAGGCTATCATCACTGAGGCAGTTGTTAGCAAAGTCTTGAAAACTACCGTTCCAGCTTTGTTAGAATTGAGCATGCTCAAGAACTTAACTGGATCTGCACTGGCTGGTGCCATGGGGTTTCAATGCCCATGCGTCCAATATTGTCTCTGCTGTATTTATTGCAACAGGCCAAGATCCCGCCCAGAATATTGAGAGCTCCCATTGTATTACAATGATGGAGGCATCAGCATCCAATGGTGGCAAGGATCTGCATGTAGCAGTCACAATGCCCTGTATTGAGGTAAGAAAAGTTGTACTATTAACGTTTTTTTAAAGACTTTATTTTGGTAAGGTAGTGAAGAAAAAGGTGTTGGACATGTGAAAGAATAGAATGAAGCCGGAGAAGCACACTGGGCAGATTGATTGCCTTCTCCTTATTAAGAGCCACAAAATAGTAAAGAAATTTGTCCATCATTGACTAACTCGCAAATGAAATGATAGCGAGTGTCAATGTGTTTGTTTTTTCTATGAAATGCATTATGTTTAGACAATTGTATTGCAGAGTTATTATCACAGAAAATAGAAGTGAGATCTTTTGGAGTGTGTCCCATATCTTTTAACAGTCTTCTTAGCCAAACTGCATGGCAAGCTGCTGTGGTGGCTGCTACATATTTTGCTTCTGCAGAAGACATGCTCACAATGGGCTGTTTATGAGATGCCCAAGAGATCAGATTTGTACCCAAATGGAAAGCATAACGAGATGTGCTTTTCCTATCATCAAGACTACCTACAAAATAATTGTCAGTGTACCCTGTAAGAGTATTGTCTGGTGTATGAGTGTACCAGAGGCCATATCCAAGTGTGCCTGCAACATATCTCAGTATTCTTTTTCCAACGTTCCAGTGAGAGTCTTTGGGAGACTCCATAAATCTAGAAATAACACTGACAGCATACATCAAATCAGGTCTAGTTGCAATCAAATACATTAAACTGCCTACCATTTGTTTATAGAGTGTATTGTTTACTGCTGCTTCATCACCATTCTTGGTTAACTTGGTGCCAAGAGCTATAGGGGTTTCTGCAGGTTTACATTTATCCATTCTGAATCTCTGTAAAATATTAGTAGCATACTTATGCTGACAGATAAAAATACCTTTATCAATTTGAGTAACTTTCAGGCCAAGGAAGTACTTCATCAATCCTAGATCAATCATTTCAAAATCATTTTTCATGACTATCCTGAAATCTTCAAGCATCAAATTACCAGTGTAAATCATGTCATCAATATAAAGACAAACAATCAATATTCTACCTTGCTCTATTTTGACATGCAGAGTAGGCTCATTGCTGCTTCTCTTGAAACCATTGTTGATGAGGTAGGAGTCAATCCTAGTGTACCAAGCTCGTGGAGCTTGTTTTAGACCATACAGGGCCTTTTTCAGCTTATACACTTTGTCTTCATGACCATTGACAGTATAACTAGGTGGCTGGTCTACATAAACTTCTTCTTCAAGAATGCCATTAAGAAAGGCAGATTTCACATCCATTTGATACATAGGCCATTGATTTTGTGCTGCAATGGCAAGTACAGCTCTAATGGTATCCATCCTTGCTACAGGAGCAAAGGTTTCATCATAATCTATACCATACTTCTGTGCAAAACCTTTGGCAACCAACCTTACCTTGTGGTTTTCAAGTTCTCCTTTTTCATTCAATTTGGTCTTATAGACCCATTTGACTCCAATACTGGTTTTGTCTGCAGGGATGTCAACAAGATCCCAAGTCTGATTTTTCTCTATTACATCAATCTCTTCATTCATGGCTTTTACCCACTGTGCATCCTTCACTGCTTCATTAAAAGATGTGGGCTGGCAGGAGAAGAGAGCAAACTGAAGTTGCTCGTCAAGAATTGGAGTCTGTTCATATAACTCTCTCAAGCTTTTGGTTTTCCAGTTGTGTGGTGGACCATCTGCTACATCTTCTTGCTGTTGTACTTCCAATCTTGGAAGTCTGATAGGGAGATCTCGCTTATATGAGCGATCTTCATGTTGTATGTCTGAAGGATCACTCCAACATTTGTCTTCAATGAACTTTACGTCTCTTCTCACCACAAGCTTCTTGGTGACAAGATTATATAGCTTGTATGCCTTGTGTTGTTCACTATAACCAATGAAAATGCAACGCTCACTTTTCTTGTCTAACTTTCTTCTGAGTTCATCGGGTATATGCGCAAAGGCAATAGAACCAAAGATTCTGAGATGTGAGACACTAGTCTTAGTGCCACTCCATGCTTCTTCAGGAATCTTGTCTTGGACAGTTACTGTGGGTGATCTGTTGAGCAAGTAGAGTGAGCATCCAACAGCTTCAGCTCAATACTCATTTGACAGCTTCTTGTGTGACAACATGCTACGGGCCATGTTAATGATGGTCTAGCTCTTTCATTCAGCAACACCATTCTGCTGTGGAGTGTATCTAGTGGTGAACTGTCTCTGGATGCCATGCTGCTTACAAATGTCTGAAAACTCATGTGAATCATATTCACCTCCACCATCTTACCTGAGCATTTTAATGGACTTTTTAGACTGTTTCTCAGTGAGAGCCTTGAACTCTTTAAACTTGGAGAAAGTCTCTGATTTGTGCCTGAGAAAATAAATCCATGTTTTTCTACTAAAATCATCAATAAAGGTCAAAAAATAAAAATTGCCTCCTATAGATTGGGTTTGCATGGGTCCATAGAGGTCTGTATGAACTAACTCAAGTTGCTCTTTGGCTCGAAATGTGGAAGTGGGGAAACTGTCCCTATGATGTTTACCAGTGATATAATCCTCACAGGGGTTGGATTGTTTCTGAATAACCGGTAATCCTTTGACCATTAACTGTTTATGCGGGAGATTGAGACTCTTGAAGGGAAGATGACCGAATCTACAGTGCCATAACCATGATTCATCTTGACTAGAAACTGTATGAACTACAGGATGTGGAAGGTTAGCACTCCTAAGACTAAGAGGAAAGATTCTATTCTTGGTCATTTCAACTTTGGCTATGAGTCTCTTACTGGGAGGTTTATCATAGATAGCACATTATGTATCATGAAACCTAACATCATACTTATTCTAAAGTAATTGACCTATACTGATCAAATTTACAGTCAAATGAGGCACATAAAACCACTCATGAATGGACAATTTTTCATTTTGATTACTAAGTACAAGAATAATACCTTTTCTGTTTGCTGGAACTAGAGAGTCATCTCCTAGCTTGATATTCATGACAACAAAGGAATCCATACTAGAGAATAATGACTTGTTACCTGTCATGTGATTGCTGCAACCGCTATCTAGCAGCCATAGATCTAAGCTGCAGTGTTCTTCAGTTGCTTGATAAGATAAAAACATCACCTCTGATGAGCCTTCTTCTTCTTTGGAGACATTGGCTCTGCTATTGTCCTGGTTATTGTTCTGGTCCGCTTGCTTCTTTCTGCATTCTCGTTCATAGTGCCCATACTTCTTGCAGTAGTTATACTGAACATTGGACTTATTGATCCATCTCTTGCCTCTTCCGCTCTGACCTTGAGAGTTGTGAGAGTGTTCTGAATGCTCTAAGTGTTCATGATTGTGACTGGTTCTATCTTCTGTAGATCGAGACCATCGTCCTCTTCTTCCTCTACCTCGTCCTCCTCTGCCTCAACCTCTGTTGAGGGAAGCCTCGGTGCTAAATGCATTGGTCAACGATTCTTCTTCTTGAGTGAATCACGCTTCATGAGATAGAAGAGATCCAGTCAACTCTTCTAGGGTGAACTTAGACAGATCTTTTTCTTCTTCTATGGCAGCCACTACCATAGCAAACTTCTTGCTGAGACACCGAAGAATCTTTTGAACAAAGATCTTTTGTTCTAGCGGTTCACCATAGGTTTGGAATTGAGTCGTAATACCCGAAACCCTAGTCATCAACTGATCCACAGTTTCTGACTCTTTCATCTTCAAACTTTCAAATTGAAGGCGTAGGGTTTACAGTCTTACCGTTTTAACGCAATCGGTTCCCTGGTAGGCTGATGCAAACAGATTCCAAGCCTTATGCGCACTGGTAGCACTTGAGATTCGTGGGAAAATGGACTGTTCAATGCAACTTTGGATCATCCATGTCGCTGTAAGATCTCGGTCTTGGCGAGCTTCAAGAGCATTCTTCTGGGCATTATTCATTGCAGCGAGAGCAACCGCTTCAGGTTCTTTGAACTTGATTTTCACCATATCCCAACATTTTTTGAGTTGCATAAATGTCTTCATTTTGATAGACCAAAATTCATAGTTAGATCCTGTCAGAACAGGTCCAGAGATCAGCTTCAAAGAGTTTGTATTAGCCATTGGATATGACTAAAAAAAATATTTGCCCTTGCTTTTTTTTTAAATAAAAAAAACTTTGATTAGCCTTGTGTTTTTTGTTTTAATAAAAAATACCTTGCTTAGCTTTTATTTTTTTTGAATAAAAACCAGCACCGCAAGAATTTTCACAAATAAGATCCAAATGTTAGATCTAGAATAAAAGGCACTCTCCAACACGTAGATAGTTTTGATTTTTCCACCATGTAATTTGCAGAATAAATCTCCAGCGAGGTCTTTTGCCCTTGCCTTTTTAAATAAAAAAAATACCTTGCTTAGCCTTTTTTTTTTTTAATAAAAAAAAAATCCCTTTTTTTTTTTTTGATAAAAACAAACAGCACCGCTCCAAGTGCAAAAGCAATAGGCGGTGGGAGGCGCAGTGCTAGAAATCCGTCTAAGTAGTGGCTGTTCACCGCTTATGCCAAATATCAGCAAAGTGGTGGCACCGCTTTTCTCTTCTTCAAAACAGGCGGTGGCACCACTCTTTTACTGTAGGAAAGAAGCGGTGGCTAGATATGGAGAAGAAAAAAAATAATAATAATTATCGCGATCCGTTACACTTTGATCGAATCTGCTCCAACTTGATAAGATCGGATCCGCTCCAACTTGATCAGATCAACCCACCGGCAAGATCTGGATGATAGAGCTCCCTCCTCTAAGAAAGAGACAAATAGGGAGCAAAGATGTGGAAAAATAAAATTAAAAAATCCTCCACTTTTTTTTTTAGAGTTAGGGCAAAAATAACCAAAATAAAATTCAAATCTGGAAAAATAAAAAAAATAGAGTGTTGTAGCTCCCTAGGCAATAGTTCCGTTTGTGAAAAGGCTTACCCTTGTGATTAAAGAATAGAATGAAGCCGGAGAAGCAGATTGATTGCCTTCTCATTATTAAGATCTTAACCTAACTCATGACAATAGTAGCTTGACCTAACTCACTAACTAACTACGGTTGAGATTACACTCTTCAACACGACATTGGGTTCTAAATCTTGTGAGTTTTTTGATACCTTAATTTTGGTTAATGTGGCAGTGATTAATACTCGTAGGTTTTGGTCTAACTGAAATTGTGATTCCAACAAAAAGTATCAGAGAAGATTGTTCAACATTGGATTCAACCTCCTCCTGTAATTGTGATTCTAACCAAAAGTATCAGAAAAGATTGTTGAACATTGGATTCAACTCTCAACACTCCTCGTAAAAATCCTCGTAAAAGGCGACCCTAACTCTAGGGATTGTGGCTGGTCTAAGGGCAATCCTAAATCCAACAAAATTTAAAAGCAACATGAAAAATTACTTTCCCTCGTCTTCGTTGTAATCCAATTAGTTGTAGCTGAGTCGTTGCGAATATGGTAATAATTGCAAATTGCTTGGTTGTTTGCAGGTGGGAATTGTAGGAGATGGCACACGGTTGGCTTCACAAGATGCTTGCTTGAATATGCTTGGATTAAAAGGAGAATATGGTAATAATTGCAAATTGCTTGGTTGTTTGCAGGTGGGAATTGTAGGAGATGGCACACGGTTGGCTTCACAAGATGCTTGCTTGAATATGCTTGGATTAAAAGGAGAAAATGGGGAATCCCCTGGAGCGAATGCTCAGCGCTTGGCGAAAATTGTGGCAGGAACAGTTTTGGCTGGAGAGCTGTCTCTCATGTCTGCCTTGGCTGCAGGGAAGCCGGTGAAGAGCCATATAAAATACAATAGATCAAGCAAGGGCGTCAACGCTGCTCCAACAGCAGCTGCTGTATTAATTAAAAAAAAAGTTATATTTTATAATTATCTCAAATTTTTAAAAAAAAGTTATATTTTATAATTATCTCAAATTTTAAAATACAAACACCTATTCATGTAATAAAATAATTGTGTGCTAAAAGTTTATCATAATAGTGTGCTAAAAGTTTATCATAATCATGGTTATGACACAAGAGACTTGATTTTTTTAAATGATGATATATGTTTTTTTGGCGAACATGAAGAATATATAATTTTTATTATTAATTATTAAAATAAATTATAATTATAACAAAAATTTTAAAAAATTATGATTAAAAAAATATATTATTATTATATTTTTAATTTTAGTATTTTTAAATATAACATTACAACAATATCATAATTTATATGTAAAATATTTTTTAAATATAGAAAGTATAGATAACTTGTGGTGAAATATACCAGATTGTTGAGTGTCTTTATGCAACATACAAGATGGCTGAGAAGTGTGAAAATAATTAATATTTTATATGGATATATATTGGCTTGAGGTATACAAGATGGTTGGTTGAATGTAATTTTGAAGTATACAAGATGGTTGATTGAAAATGTGATTAAATAATAATAGATTAAAATATAGATTAATATTGAGTGTAAAAGTTTATTAAAATTTTATATAATTTTAAAAAATTAATATTTTTTGAAAAATATATGTTTTTTTTATTTAGTGTGGAGAATACAGAAAATTTATGTAATATGATTTTATTATTAGTTTATTAACAAGTTTTCTATTGAAGTATTGACTAAAAAGAGAGAAAATAGAACCAATCTTTAGTATAATCAAGTGTGTAAAGATGTGAGAAAAGAAATTGAAATTAAGCAAGCTAGTGTAGAATCAATAAAAATGGATAAGATAAATAACTAAAAACCCCTAATTTAAAAAAAAATTAACACTCATTATCTAAGTAAAAGACAGGAAAATCTCTTACACCTCTCCAAGATGGATTCTAAAAAATTCTAAAGGAAAATTATGCAAAAGAATATAACAAGTTTGCTTTAAAAGATTGGAATTTCGGTGTTAAGCCCTTAGCAAATGGACACAACATGATTTGAACCTGAAATCCAATGTCATCCAACATTTCGTACGGATGTGTCAGACAGCAATCACTGAAAATAATGCCGATCAAAAATGTTTTATAGCGCCATCGAATATCCGACACAAAAGGCGTAGGATATCTGACCCCTAGAGTGTCGCATACCCGACCCTTAAGCACCGGATCTCCAACGATCGGATGTCGGATATCCGACGGTATGGTGTCAGATAGCCGACGGCCTATGAACCCAATAGTGTCGGATTTCTGACGCCTTAGCGTCGGAGATCCGACACGATGTATAGGTTTTTTTTTTTAAATGTAAGGTTTACATGATTTTAAATTTATGGTCCCATATTTTCAACAGTAACTATGTTCAAGGTGTCGAATATTCGACGCATGGCCATTATAAATATAAATTGTTTTAAACATTTCAACATATTTGTTGTAGAAGCGACGGACGATTTGTGAAAATTATTTGTTCCTCGATGGACATTTTCAGGAATTGTTTTATTTTTCAACGGGCGATTGTGGGAATTTTTTTTCTTCATCGATAGACAGTTTGCCGGGAATTTTTGATTCTTTGACTTCTCTCCGTTTGACAAAATGTTGATGCGTGGAACTTGATTTTTTAAGACAAACGGTTATATTCATTAACGAATTTTGTGACAAAATGTCAAATAGAAATATTCCGGATCCAAACGAAGACAACCGACAATTGCTTGCTAGACAATGGGATGCAGCGAAACGAAGGGGTGATGGCAAATGTTTCTGTCCATGTACTCAATGCAGGGGATTTAAGAGGAGAAGAATATTGATCTCAACAGCCACAAAAAAATGCAGGGAACATGGACACGCTGAGGGGGGGAATGAATATCGTTCATTTGTAGGTTTAGCATTATAAAGTTTATTATATTCATTTTTTTTTGTAAGTGTATGTATTATTTTTATTTTTCATATATCAATGTATATCTATTGATGTTTCCATGTATTTATATTAAAGGAAAGACACCCTACAGCATATCGTCCAGAGGAAGTGCTTTTAGAACAATTTCAGGATCAAGATCATGGAGCGTGTATGTTTAATGGAGAACAAGTGAATGATCATATTGAACAAGATGATCATACCAATAATGTAATTGAAGATGATGGTACAAATACATTGATACATGATTCATTTAACATTAGAATGGATGATGACGATGACGTTGATAATGAAAATGATGATGACTTTGATGATGTTCACGATATACCTCTTATCGATAAGGCATATGAACCCCTTTATGAAGGCTCCAAAACAAATATTCTCTCTACTGTATTGTTGATAATGAACTTGAAGGTTATGAATGGTCTTTCAAACATTGCAATCACACAGATGCTAAGGTATGTAAAATAATCCATCACATATATAGCATCGCGATAAATTTTATCTGTATTCCTCTAATAATTGTATTGTTAACTCATTATTGATCATCGTACGGATGAAGCGTGTTTCATTAATATTATTTATTTATTACATTAACAATTTTTTTAATTTTTTTGTAGCTTGATAACTGAATTTTTGTTACCACCTTCAAATATTTTGCCTCACACATATCGAGATTTATCTTCCATCATGAAAGAGATTGGAATGCATTACGAAGAAATTCATGCATGCCCCGATGACCATGTTATATATTATAATCAGCATGAATTTGCAACAGAATGTCCAGAATGTCATGTAAGTAGACATCGTACAGATAAAGTAACAAAAAAGGTGCCTCATAAGGTTCTTCGTTATATTCCCATTATTCCATGTTTGCAACAATTGTTCAGGTGCAAAAACATAGCGCAATTTATGGATCACCATGCCAGGAACAGAAGTCAAGATGATGTTATCTGAATGCCTGCATATGGTTCTGCTTTTGGAGATATGGAGGTAAAGTGGACTCACTTTAAAGAAGAACCACATAATATTAGGATTTCTTTGGTAGTAGATGGTGTTAATCCATTTGCAGATATGAAATCCATTTACATGGTGTGGCCTATTTTTGTTATCAACAATAACATTCCTCCATGGTTGTCAATAAACAGGGAGCACATAATGTTGTCGATGATTATTCTAGGTTTTTTTGTTGAAAACTGTTTTATTTATAATGTAGTTGCAGTGGCATCTCATTTGTCGTATTATGTTTCTTAATTTCATATATATATCTATTATTTTACTCTTGTACATGGTTTATATATCTTAATGGTTCTCATAATGATTTATTTTATATGTACTTCAAATGAATCAGGTAAGTTCCAAGTCAAAGATATGAATGTATACATCGAACCTCTTATAGATGAGCTACTAAAGTTATGGAATGGCATAACTATGTATGATGTATCTAGACCAATACAACAAAGGAAATTTCAATTCCATGCAATGGTTGTGTGGACAATACACGATGCCCCTGGGTTAACTTCATTTTGTGGTTTGTAATTTTAAGTTCCACTTTAATTGCATTTAATGATATGGAGTAGTTAGAATAGTTTATATATAAATATATTTGACATAGATATTCCATATCTAAATATTGTAGATCTTCAGACAAAGGGTAAATATGCATGTCCAGTTTGTGGTCCTAAGATAAAATCTCGTCGTTCAAAAAGCTTAAGAAATGGCGTGTTTGATGAGTATAGGCATTTTCTCTCTAAGAATCATAGGTGTAGAACAACTGAAAAAAATATTTTCAATGGGAAGCAGGAGACTGCATTAAAACCACAGAGAATGACACCTCACCTTTGGAAGATGCAATACAAGAGAAATCATCATCATGGTACGTATGGATCATCATATATGAATTGTTATGTATTTTAATTTTTATTGTGAGTTGTTTACTGTGGTGACCATATTTGATTTATGATGTAATTTATTTATAAACTAATATTCATGGTGTCCATCATGATCATGAAGGCATTAATGGGCTTCCACGAGGAATGAAAAGTTATCATATTCAATTCAGTAGGTTTCCCTACTATGAGCACCTACAAATTGCTCATTTGTTTGATACAATGCATATTGGAAAGAATGTTACTCAAACCTTATGGTGACTACTAGAGCTAAGGAGGGATAAAGATATTGTGAAAGCTTGCAAAGGCATTCAAGAAAGCAACCATGCAATGAAAGATGTCATCCAATTTCATACCAACGGAGAACAAGTTAATATAAACTCAATTCCATGGATGTTTATGGAGCAACAAAGAAATGTTGTCAAAGAAGCAATGTGGAAAATTAAATTTCCCACTAGATTTTGTTGCAAACTTGAAGAATATCATAACCAAAAAATGTGATTTTGCAGGGGTCGAAACACATGATTGGCATGTCTTCATCAAGGTAATTATTATTGTTATGTCCATATAATTTTGTTTTTGTCAATTTACTACGTATATTTTTTTCCTTGTTTGTATACTCTTTGTTTAATAAATGGCGTGGTTTGTATATTGATACCGTATGTTCTACCTCTCTCTCTCCCGGAAAAATTCGACAACAATGTCAAACAAGTAATATATAATCTTGGTAAATACATGAGGTAACTAGCGATTACTTGCATGTGCTTAGTGTTTCTTTAATTCTCCATATAATTTATATTTGTTTTTTTTTTGCACTATTCCAGCATATATTGTAATTTAATGTTTATTTTTGTTAAATGTCATTATTGGTTTGTGTCACTTATAGATGGTTGACATCTAAAGAAATCCATAAAGAAGATATAAAGTATTGGAGGAGAGAAATTCTTTGTCTCATGTGTGAAATGCAGAAGCATCTACCATCAACATTTTTCAATGCACATGAACACTACCTCATACACCAAGTTGAGGAGATTGAGTTGTGTGGACCTGTGCACTCAAGGTCCATGTGGATGGTCAAGAGGCACTTGAAATTTATGAAGGGTTTGGTGAGACAATGAGCACATGCGGAGGGTTCTATTATGGAAGGATATACGGTATACCAAAACATGTTGTATGTTAGTGAATATCTTCCTATTTTAGCGTCAAAGCTCAATTTACGTCGCATTTGTGATCCAGACTCCAATAACAAATTTGAAGGGGAGTAAATGAAGGGGAAAGGTAGATTGAGGAAGTTGAAAGGTAATTATTAGCTAGTGGATGTTTATTATATCCTTCATATTCTAATTGTATTTTCTATTCATAACTGCTTCAATTAAGAGCATATACTTTGTTCAGGAGATTTACACCTTTCTTTCATTTTAATGGTTATTGTCATTAAACTGTTGGTCGAGAATGGGATGCAATTCATTTATAAATCGTAAACAATCTTGACTGGATGAAGGTATGGATTAAACGATGTGAACAATTGGGTCATGGAATATCATGGGAAGGTGTGGCTTCATTGGTAAAGGCAGCACAACACAATGGAGATAGCAATCTAACGGAAAGGGAAATTTTGAAAATTACATTTTGACGTACACATGTTCTTCTTTTCCATGTATTGTTGCATAAGGACTGAATGGTTGTGTAATATTTTCATGTATTGATTATTGCAGGTAAAAGACCATAAGGATATGGTTTGCAATGGAGGTAGATATCGGATCAAAAAATTGGATGAAACAAAGAAAACATCAGATTCTGGGATATCAGCTATATTTGAGGTTACCAATGTTTCATCTAGAACTGACTAACATCCAGAAGTCTCAAAAAATCGATACTATGGGTATTTGGAAGATATTATACAGTGTGACTTTAAATCCTTTAAGGTAGTTCTATTCGTTGTCAAATGGTACAGGTTACGATTGAATCAACATGATCCCGATAGAACTATTATTGAACATGATAGTGGATTTACCATGGTAAACACAAGGTTGTTTGAGCCAATAACAGAGCCCTATTGTCTTCCAAGCCAATGTGAAAAAGTATTTTACTCAGAGGTTCCAGGTAAAGCGGGCTAGTCATTTGTTGTGAGACATGATCCAAGGGGAAGGTTGGTAAAGTATAACCTAGACGATGTTGATGAAGAGGGTTCTCTAGAAGAAGGATACAATGATGCAAAGCATGATCAACATGAGTTAGATGATGATGATGATCCAGCAGAATATGTACTCCAAGAAATAGTTGAATCCGATGATGTAGCAAACAATGCCGATGAAGGTTATACCGACGATGACACGATGAGCATAACTGATGATGGTGATGATGATGATATGGCCAACCCTTACAATGTTGACTCTAGATCTGATGCTACAGATGATGACTTAGATGAAGAAGATGATGACATGGATGAAGAAGACGATGACTTATCCTCATGATCATTGTCATCATCATTATCAATATTGTCATCATCATCATCAAAATCATAATTAGCATCATCGTCATCTTCGTTGTCATCAAAATCATAATTATCATCATCGTCGCCATCATCATGATCATCTTCATCGCCATCATCATCATTAAAATTAAACCTAGATCAATTTAATTACTTCACATCATCGTCATCGTTTTCTGTAGCATCGTCATCGTCATTGTCATATCGTCTTCATCATCGTCATCGTCATCATCATATCGTCTTCATCACCGTCATCATCATCAACATAATCATCACCAACATCATCATATTCATCATAATCGATGAAGATGACATCATTATCCTCATTATCATTGTCATCATCATTATCAATATCGTCATCGTTGTCATCAAAATCATAATTATCAGCGTCATCATCTCCATCGTCATCAAAATCATAATTATCATCATCATCTTCATCATCGTCGTCATCATCGTCTGTAGCATCGTCATCGTCTTCATCATCATCAACGATGAAATATAATAAAAGGTAAATATTTAATTAGACCTATTCTTTTATCTTATTTCTTTTTAAAAAGAGTTACAGACATCATCATCATGTGGATCATCACCATCATCATCCTCACCATCCTCATGATCACCATCCTCAACATCATCATCATCATCATCATTTTCATCATATATGATGATGACATCATCATAATCATCATAATCATCATCATCATAATTATCACCCTCATCGTCATCTTCATCATCATCATCGGCATTGTCATCGTCATCTTCATCATCATGACCATCATCATTCTCATCATCATTATCATTGTCATTGTTGTCATCAAAATCATCATTATCATCATCATCGTCGTCATCGTCATCATCATCATCTTCATCATCATCATCATAGCGTGAAGATTAGTTTTTTAAAACACTAATATCTTGATAGTGTGAGTTAATTATATTGCCAAATACTATAAATAAATATTAATTTAAAGTGATTTATGCCTAAACCTTTATCATTTGATAATGCACATAAGCTACATTGTAGTTAGTAACACACATGGTTTTCTTTTGATGTGATATTTGCTAATAAAAATAAAGTGATTACAGCTATAAATATTTAATTTAATTTATATTTGAAATATTTAATTTCCATAAAATATTTTATATGTAATTTTAGCATTTATCATTATATTTTTGTTTTGAATGTTTTAAGTTTATTTTTAAAAAGTATTTAATTTAAATAAGATATTTATATAGAAGAATGTAGTTAGCAAAATTGATGTTGAAAATTTTTACTTAGTTTATTGCTATAATAAAAAGATCTCGATGTTAAGAATGTAGAACATAACATTAATGTTTTTTTAATCTTTTACATACCTTATGGCTCACGAAAAGATATCAGATTCCAATTTTTTCATATATCTTTGATCTTATCACAACTTTATAGTTTGATGACAAACATCAAAATCATTTTAGATATTTAGACTTTGTTAAATTGCCACAACAATGGCTTCTCAAGTCGTTTAAATGTTGTCATTCCACCCACCAAAGTTTGACTCTCCTAATTGTTGTCATTCCACCCACCAAAGTTTGAGTCTCCTCAATAGCATATTTGTGCCTTATAGCTATTAAAGAAGATATATATCAAGGTTCTTAGTAACATCATCATGTTCATCATCATCATCATCATGATGTTCATCATCATAAACATCATCTTCATCATCATCATCATCATCATCATCATCATCATCATCATCATCTTCATGAACATCATCATCATGTGGTTCATCATCTTCATCATCCTCACCATCCTCATCGTCATCATGAACGTCATCATCATCATCATCATCATCATCATCAACATCACCTTCATCATCATCATCATCATATTCATCATCATCAGCAGCATCAGCATCATCATCATCATCATCTTCATGAACATCATCATGATGTGGTTCATCATCCTCACCATCCTCATCGTCATCATGAACATCAACATCATCTTCTTCATCATAATCAACATCATCTTCATCAACATCATCATCATCATCTTCATCATCATCAACATGATCATCACACACATCATCATCAACATCATCATCATCAACATCGTCATCATCACACATCATCATCATCATCTTCTTCATCACACATCGTCGTCATCGTCATCATCATCATCTTCTTCATCACACATCGTCATCGTCGTCATCATCATCATGTGGTTAATCATAGTCATCATCATCACCATCCTCATCATCATCATCATGTTCTCATCATCAACATCATCTTCATCATCACCATCATCATCTTCATCATCATCTTCATCATCATATTCATCATCATCATCATCATCTTCATGAACATCATCATCATGTGGTTCATCATCGTCATCATCATCATGAACATCATCATCATCATCATCATCATCATCTTCATCATCATCAACATCTTCTTCATCATCATCATCACCATCTTCATCGTCATCTTCATCATCATCATCATCATCTTCATCATCATCAACATCATCATCAACATCAACATCATCATCCATCATCGTCGTCATCGTCGTCGTCGTCATCATCACCAACAACATCGTTGCCATCGATAGCATCATCAACGTCGTCGTCGTCATCAACGTCGTCGTCATTATCATCATCAACATGGTTAGCAATTTCGTCATTTCATATGATATCAAGACGGTCATCACCATCATCATCATCATTGTCGTCATCTTCATCATTTTCATCATCAGCATCATCTTCATCTTCATCCTCATCTTCATCCGCATCTTCATCATCGTCATCATCATCATAATGATCGGCATCATGGATAACATCATGATCATCATCGACATCATCATCATCAACGACATCCTCACCCTCATCATCATAGATTCACTGCAC
>LPNX010868052.1:375595-387534 GCA_001517045.1 Pseudotsuga menziesii
GTACATCTCGTCGGGTGCTTGTGTTCAGTGATCACGAGAAAGCTTTCCTCTATGTTGTGCATCTCGTTGGGTGCTTGTCTTTCAGTGATCAAGGGTCAATCTTCCCAACTTGCCGGAGAACAATATCAGTGGGAGCAACGATTTGGACCGGCCACGAAGAGTAAGGAGAGTGGATAATTGTGGTTTTTTAGTGGACAGGGAGGCCAATTGTCAATCGAGAGAATGGATCCCAAAATTGTGAGTATCGTTCCCTAATTCATGTATATTTTTAAATTGTTAATATAGTCCTGCAAATCTCCAGGGTTTCTTAGCCAATAGAGGAAAGGCAGAAGCTATTAGAGCAGGATTAGACCCAGGTTGTGCAGGGTTGGTACGTTTCAATCCCACCTTCTCAATTTAGTCTTTGGATAAAGCAAACCCCCGTTTTTATGGGGTCGAATGGTCCTCACTCTCTCGTCCAGTGGTAATGTGTTCCTTCTCACTCGGTTATGGTGAACGAGATCTTGTGTGGGTGAGCAATTACACACCTCATTTATATACCTTGCCTACTTGATTACTTTACTTTTACCAACAACCCAAAGGGTCTCTGTCTATACTGCCTACTTCTTCACCAACTTGAATCCTTCCTAATCAGCTTTCAAACATGGGTTTTCTTCTCTGTGCATGCATTTACATTGATCAGCTAATGACAGACCCAATTTGACAGTTTCAGCTAACCCGCATTTGACCCATATTGGCTTATATGGATTCTGAAGTTTGGCCAGTATAAGCATTACAATTAGTGGATGAGCCCATCACATTTTGGTTCACATTCAAATTTGTTTGATTGTTTTTATGTGAGTTATCTCAGCAACCGGTTCTTAGATAAGCTATTAAGCCGAGCCCACCCAAATGAGATGCTTAAGGGAGGTTTAGAGAAGGACTCGAGTTCCACCATAGCCACGATAGTTAGAGTTTTTTTGCTCACATGTATGCTCAGTCTGTTGGATAAGGATAAAAATTGGTCGCTGCCCTGAGCAGGATTGTCAAGCCATGTTTTGTTATAAGCAAGAAACTAGAACCTAACCCCTAGATCATTGAAGATCATTATAAAATCCCTAGGTTAGAAAGAAACTCGAACCTAACCCAGTATTTTCCAAATTGTAGTGACAATAGGGGTTTGCCAGAATTCTGCCAAATGTTATGGATTTCTTCTTTAAGGTGTTTTATTATAGAAACCTTATATTAGAAAGCAACTCGAACCTAACCCAGTAATTCCCAAGCTCTAAACACCATGAGAGCTTGGACTATACAATATATTTTCATTCAGTGATTGAATGAAGTAATCCACTTAAAATAACTATTTTTTCAAAATATTAATTTTTTTTCTACATACCTGTTAATATCATCATCAAACAAAACTATCCATGAGGACAGAGTTCAAGAACTCTGTCCACATGAACTATATCTCACAAAAGATAACAAGTGTTCAGCCAAGCAACGGTGACGATTCCTGGTATTATGCCTCACAAGTTTGCGATGTGGCAACCCCATGAAACATAATACCTTGAATCGTCCCCATTATTAGCCAACACTTATTAGCTATTTTAGAGTTAGTGAATTGAAAGTGGCTAAGTCAACGCAAAAAAGAAAGGTAATAAGTTTGACTAAATAAACTATTTTGATAATTGTACCTACATCTTCTGCTACATGCTTCAATAGCCTATAAATAGTAAAGAATCCCTAATCTATAAATATCATTTCATGAAATAAAACACACCATAATCCACGCGTAATTTGATAAATGAATGGAAATAACTATCAATGGGAAATAATAATAATAAAAATATACCCATAGATCTTAGTTTAGGGATGTATTGAGGTTTATACCACATATTTGATAGTGTATGCATCCAATAATTGCTAGTTACTTGATCACTAATATCAATTGATTTTCCATCACTCTTATTGGTAACTCCAATTTTTTCACATTTCTAGTAACCTACAAATTCCAAACTCTTTGTTTTCACGGAGTTTTTGTGAGGTTATGGGTGCAAAAATATTGGAAATTGGCATCCTAAGGTTGAAAATTAGCATCCTAAGGAGCACTAAGCAAGCTACAACACTTTGTAGTAAATCGAATGAGTAGAGATATAATGTCTGCAACATTCTGCATACATCCTTCACTTGAATGATGTTAGTTCTTAGCGATCATGTATAGTGGATGTTTTGACCTCTTCAGTGCTACTCTGTAGTGCATATATATATATAATCCATGGTGGTGAAGAGCGGACATTTCACTTGAATGATGTTTGGGTCTTGAAGCAAGTACTAGGTTTTTTGATGTCCTCTATTTTTTATTTGATGATTTTATGCCAATTTTCACCGTGTCTAATTTTTTTTTGCCCCTCTTACAATTAACACGATAAGATGACCTTTGTGGTTTAGACAGTTGGTTAGCTTTAGAATTATTCCCTGGTGTGAGTGATGTTTGATGTTTCCTTGCCCTTTTTCCATCCCTTGGTTTCATCAAATCATTGAGGAAGGCATGATATAGTTAATTTAAGAGCCTTTTGATTTGTGCGAATAGTCTTTTTTGGTTCTTTCTACTATGTGATTGCCTTAGGGTTTCCTTAGGGTTGAAAATTAGTTTGGGAAAACAAGTTAGCATTGCCTTAGGGTTGAAAATTAATATGGGGAAACAAGCATCATCAAGACAAGCTAAAGGAATAAATTCTCAAGGGATAAAGAAATTCTCAAGAGAAGATCTATGTGTTTTCTCTGCAAGTCAAATACCTGCCATGAGCATACAGAAGTACTTGGAGAGGATCTTCAAATATGCACACTGTAGCTTTTATGTGTTCGTTGTAGCTTATGCTTATATAGATCATCTTATGCTTAGTAGAGGGATAAATATTAAAGTGTGGAGAGGGATAAATAGAAGCCCAGGTACTAACCTATCATTCCTTAAAAGGTCCACTACATTTCTGCTAGTTTATTTTTAGTTTTATTTTTTTCTATATGCCTTATATGTCCTTTAGTTTCCATTCTAGCTTATAAGGGTTATTGATGTATGTGACGCATCTATTCCACCTGGCCTGTAAGAACACCTAGCTTTTCTTGATCCAGTGAGCTTTGTTCTAAACAAAAATTGTGAAAGGCATCAGAGCAAAGCAGCTTAGGCACTCTTCTCGTATGATGATAAAATAAGTTTTGTCCTAAACAAAAAATATGAAGAGCTTGACAACAAAGAAGCATGTAAGCGTGAAATACTGTTCTTTATATATTAACCAGTGGATACTAGAAAGTGACTCCATGCCAGCCAGATCCTGTTTAAGCCTAGACTGGGACAAAAAACAATCAAGGAAATTGAAAACCAATGATAATTAATACAGAAAAAATGCATTGAGGGGTGCTATAATTGGAATTCCGACACCAACACACCCAACTAAAAAATTGGAACAGTTTTATTGCTGGGGTGGGTGGCGATTTTTAGTTCTGGGCCCTTACCAAACGGGTTTGCAATCAAACAAAGGCATTATTTTGTTAAAATAAGATGCATAATGTTAGTTGAGTCTCTATCCATTCTAACCTGCAACCCTGGACCAAGGACCCTTGCCACACATGCTGCAATCAAACAAAGGCATTGCTTTTTGAAAAAAAGATGCATAATCTTAGTTAAGAGTCACAATCTATCTCTACTGCAACCCCAAACCAAAAAACTAACCTACTATCCATTAAGCATGTCTTTAAATTTCCATTCTAACTGTGAGTTTATTCTCTAAACTATAGATACCGTGATTATGTTATTGTTGAGACTTACGCGTACCTCTTAGAGCAGAGCTTTTGGACAACGAGCTTACAGACCGCCGCATTCACTAGAATCACTGAAGGCAACAACTAACTCCTGAAAGGGAACGATCGCTTCCTGCAGTCCTGAAAGGGAACGACTGTTGACTGCTACAACCCGATTTTAAAGACTGGTTCGGTTTGGTTTTCGGGCTTCTAATAGAGCAGAGCTTTTGGACAACGAGCTTACAGACCACTGCATTCACTGGAATCACACTTGGCGAGCCGGCAATCATACTCGCTAATGGCGGATCATTGCAGGTGTAGGGTAGGTGGCAATCATGCTCGTTAATGGCAGAGAGGGGATCATTGTAGGGGCAGGTGCAGGGCGTGGGTTCACGGAGCGAAGGATCATTGTCGTTGCAAGAGTTTGAACGATGGTGTACTGGCGGGAGGGACTAGGTGGCGGGATAATGGCAGGGAGGGAGTCGGTGGCGATGTAAGATGGGACGTGCTTAGGACGAAGACGGAGGAAAGAAGACGGAGACGACGACGAAAGGAAGACCGCGACGGCGAAGGCAGGAGTTAACGACATCTCGACCAAACGGAGGGACGGGTGCTGAGTACGGGCACGACGGGGTCGCCGGCGATCAGAGTGCCAGCGCGACGATTGTGGCTGGGCAAAATCGTCGCGTCGGTAGCTTACCCCAATTATTTGTGAGTCTTGTGTTTCATGGTGTGTTTTCTATTATTGTAAATTTATTAAATATAATAATACATTATTGTTTAAATATTTATGGGTGTAGTTTGATTGATTGAGATTAATGAATGTTACCTTCTCTACTTAGGTTCATTTTTTTTGTAAGTAACATGTTGTATATAAAATACTTTAATTATTCCCTAATAGTAAACAACTCTTCTCTTTATAAACTATATAAAAAAAATACATTACTATTCAATCAATATCAATTTATTAATAAAAAATATTGTTATTTAAACCCAACCCCAAAAAACAAATATATGAATAAATTTAAACCCATATATATTGTTATTTAAGCCCAACCCCAAAACTCTCTTGCATGCAAGCGCTCTGTTTTTTCTCATTCTTTTGGTCTGTGCTGCTACAGGTAATCAAAGAATAATTTTTTTTTGGAAGAGATGTGTTAGATCATAGGTTAGAATGGGGAGTATTTATATTTGCATAGAATAGAGTAGGCAGTCCCACATACTAAAAAAATCTCATACGTCCATTTAATAATGTAATCTTAAAATCAATATTGAATTATTATTGTTGTTAATTAAACTCTGTCATTAAATTTTAGGTTCTTGCAGTTCTTGAACATTAAACTAATGAAGTTTAGGTTCTTGTAGTTCTTAAACATTAAACTAATGAAAAGTGCCGTGATCGACGATGTTTAACCCAGATAATGATGCTCATGGTCCTTCTAAGGATTCACCGGTGATAGCAGGGAAAGCGCTGGAATGTTTCGATCATGTAACTGCGTGGGAAACCTTCTATTGTATTATGGGTTTTGGATTTATATTATTTTTTGGTCTTAATAAACAAATAAAGATTTAATTGATTTTTTTTAAGTTTATCCAGATAATTATTACTAAATTACTAAAATGTTTTTTATTTTCAATAATCATTGATTTTTTTCAAGTTTTTATTTGTTTGTTAAAAGTTTATTTGTAAATTACTAAAATATTTTTTATTGGAAATTTTCAATAATCATTCTCTCTTATATATATATTAATTTAGATTCATTGTCTCACAAAGTTCAAGGCATTCATTCATTCATATATATATATATATATTTTAATATTAAATAAAAACAAAAATAATTTAAATTTAAATTCATTTAAAAAAATATATAAAAAGCTAATTTCATTAGAACTAAAAAACTAATGTGAATCCTTTTTCATTACATATACACACCATCTTCTAATTAGAAGAATCCATATAAGAAATTTCTTGATATAAAAAAGTTGTCAAAAAAAAATAATGTGTGTATATATAAAAGAAATCAACAAGTGGGAGCTCTCTCCTCCCATCTTCAAACCACAAAATTAGAACTGAGGGCTCCGCCCATCTCCAGCTGGTAACCAAACAAAGAAATATATTAATGTATAGAACTGGACTTGCGACCTTCTCCATTTGTGGTCAATAAATAAATAAATAAATAAATATATATATATATATATATATATATATATATATATTTAAAAATTAGGGTCGCATCCTTCATTTCTAAGAAATGGGCTTTGTCCATCACATTTTTGCATCACAATGTATATAAAACTAGCAACAATCATATTAATAAGATTAATATGTTTGGAATAAGCCGAGAGGAATATATCACCACTGAAGTTAATTTAATAGTTGTATCATCATTGGAGTTAACTTAATAGCTAATCTAATAATTATCCAATATAATTGCGATTAGAGTTAAAGTTAAGCTAATCGTTGTAGAATCATTGGATTTAAACTAATAATTGTATCTAATAGTTAATTTAAAAGTTAATATATCAACCATTGTAATTCAATTAAAATTTGTGATTGGAGTTGAAGTTAAGTTAAAGTTCTATCATCATTGGACTTAACCTAATAGTTATAAATGTTTTTCCTAAAGAATGTGTCAATGACTTGTATCTAATAGTTAATCTAACATCAAAACCACTTAAGTTGTGGTTGTGGTTGTTAAGCTCATAATTGAAGTTAAGCTCATAGGTGTATCATTATGTTGGAGTTCAGCGAATAGTTGTATTTAATAGTTAATATAAATCTATTGTAGTTAATAAAAGAGATTCGAGTTATCCTGACTTCTAGCTTCCCAATGGAGTTGGACTAATCCTTATGCACATTAAGTGGACTCCCAATTGGTAGGTGGAGTTCGAGTGTCACATTAGTTGCACATTACCATGCCACTAAGTGCAGCTATCACATCAGTTAAGAGGAATTTATTAGGAGTTTATAGGATTTTATTAGGAATTATACTATCACATGAAATGCACTTTACTTCAACTCCCAATTGTAAAATGCACTTTGACTAATTAACTCGACTTTGAGCTGCTAGATGGAGTTCCACACTAGCAACAACCATGCCATTAAGTTCGGTTATCACATGAGCTATTTTTTATTTTTTATAATTGTTTAAAAGGAGTTCGAATGATCAATAGTTAATTTAAAAGTTAATATAAATCTATTGTGGTTAATAAAAGAGCTCTGAGTTATCTTGACTAAGCCTTATGCACATTAACTAAACTCCCAGATGGTAGGTGGAGTTCGAGTGTCACATGAGTTGCACAATACCATGCTACTAAGTGTAGTTATCACATGAGTTCACAGGAATTTATTAGGAGTTTGACTCTTACATGACTGCACATTAGCTAGACTCCTAGATGCCAAATGCAATTGGACTAAGCCGTAAGTAATTAGAGTTGAAGTTAAGCTAATACTTGTAGAATCATTGGAGTTAAGCTAATAGTTGTATCTAATAGTTAAGCTAATATAAATCTATTGTAGTTAATAAAAGAGCTATGAGTTATCGTGACTTCTAGCTTCCAAATGGAGTTCGACTAAGACTTATACACATTAAGTGGAATCCCAATTGGTAGGTGGAGTTACAGTGTCACATGAGTTACACAATACCATGCCACTAAGTGCAGTTATCACAGGATTTCAGATGAATTTATTAAGAGTTTGAACTATTTTATTTGGAGTTCGACTCTTACATGACTGCACATTAGCTAGACTCCTAGATGCCAAATGCACTTGGACTAAGCTGTAAGTAATTAGAGTTGTAGTTAAGCTAATAGTTGTAGAATCATTGGAGTTAACATAATAGTTGCATATAATAGTTAAGCTAATAGTTATCCAATATAACTTTGATTAGAGTTGAAGTTAAGCTAATAGTTCTAGACACATTTGTGTTAAGCTAATAGTTGTATTTAATAATCTATAGAGTTAAGCTAGTAGTTGTACCTAATAATCGAATAGTTGAAAATTAATTTTAATTTTTAGAACTATCACTAACTCTACTTATTACATGTTAATTAAATTATTTTTTATTTTTTTTAAATTATTAATTATTAATTTTGGACGACACTCATATAATCAATCTGGACAGTACACTTGTCTCATTCTCCTCGGTAGATGAAAAAGCATAGATGGTAGTCTACCCCAAAATTCTAACATATATAAGCCTATAGGTTGTGGGGGTAACTATCATCGTAAATATATAGCGTGAACATTAAACAAATAATATATATGAGGTCAATCGGAGAAAAGCTCTCTCACCTCTGCAACCATTAAACAATAACATGTAAAATACAGACTTTCTTAATGATTCATTAACAAATGGATCGGTGGCCATGGATGCCTCAGAGATTGTATGCATGGATAGGCAAGAGAGGCAGAGAGGCCGTAACAGTACTAATCTTGGCAACTTAAGAAAACAGTAAATTGATGCATTGCTCTACTAAACTTGGTAACTTAAGAAAACAGTAATCTGATGCATTGCTCTTTCACATAGCTTGGAGCTTTCTTTTGCAGAAGAAGGATGATCGGGGATTGTTGCTATGGAAGAAAATAAAAGTGAACATGTATGGAAGACATCACATTTTTTGTGGAGTTCTGAGAGAAGAATCATACCGTGCGTGGGTTGATGACTATATCTCGAAATTGGCTACCAACACAAACCTATTTACACTAAGCGTGATATGAACCTCAAGGTTCCAAAACTCATCTTTGTATATCTCTACTTCTCACACAACTTCTGCATTGGGTATATTGAAAAACGCATGGCTCATATACACTTCAATATTGTTAGCAAAACTAAAGGATTATCTCAAGTTTACATAATTGAAGATGAACAAAACATTGGGTATATTGAAACTGAACAGTAACGCAGACCTATTTACACGGAATGTTATATGCACCTAATGCAATGACAATACATCATTGAGAAAGATCACACCATTGAGAAAGATCAATAGCGGCTATGGGTTATCATTCTCTTATCACCAGCCTTACCATTCTCATATCCCCCTGGATCTGAGTAACATATTGCTAGCACTTTTAAATACCCACAAGCAAAATCCGGATACTTAAAATCCCGATGTTTCTAAGAAAATCACCCCTCTCCTTCAAATCCCCTAAACAAAAAAATTCAGCATTCATTATAGAAGTATTTAACACTAGCTTTGGTTGAATGGTTTCAATATCTTACTTGATAGTGTAAACTTTAAAAGGATCTGAAAACTTTCTATTGATCAATAATAAATAAGCAGCGGAATGTAGACAGCAAATTAATAATACCTTGATCCATCTTGACAGCCTGAGACTGAATCCAGACGCCTGTGCACCTGCAATGTATTGAAGAAACTTGATCCCAGCACAGAACAGAAAACCGGTTTCTCTCTCTTGCCCTGCACTAATGCGTTCCTTCAGCTTGTCTGATGGGTATTCTGGAAGGATCATTTATAGGCAGAGAGAGGACCGGTTTCCCCATGACACTTATTCTCCACCTGTCCATCGGAGTAGGAGAAAAAAGAAACGGCTGCCAAGAACCCGTCTCTTCATATGGACAACGTAAGAATGAATTTTCTAAATTTAGTCTTACATTCTCCCACTTGGCACATATGATAACTTAATGTTAGAGTTTATCAAAGTATACATTAGGTGCGCCATAAGTCACATTCATCTTGGTTTTCAGTTTGGTCATCATAATACTATAATTAAACAACCTAGTAATGCGAGTCATGACTGTTCCATGTTAATAGGACAACATAGTCCCTTTCATGCACCACGACATTAGTAACATGTTTAATAAGTCTGTAAACAAGGAGTGATTTCATAAGGTCCAACAATAATGTCCCTTGTCAGAGACTATTCCTGTCATCATTCATTTATTCTCATACATGTACGTACACTTTTAGAACAGGATTTATCAAACAGAAACACTTTTATTAAGATCTCAGAGTGTCAAATAAAACAAACAACATTATGTGATTCATTTCATAAAGGTAGCAATTGTTATGTGCTACTTTCAATCCCCATTCTATAAGCATGTTCTTTAAATGTCTTCGGTGGCAATCCTTTTGTCAATGGATCTGCAACCATGAGCAGAGTGCTTATGTGTTCAATTGACACTCGTTGTTTCTGAACTTCTTCTTTGACGGCAAAGTATTTCAGTTCCATGTGTTTAGCACCATTAGAATACCTGTCATTTTTATAGAAGAATACAGCTGCGGCATTATCACAGTAAATCCTCAGCGGCTTGGCAATAGAGTCGACAACCCCAAGTCCTGAGATAAAATTTCGCAGCCACAATCCATGAATCGTGGCCTCAAAGCATGCCACAAATTCAGCTTCCATAGTGGATGAAGCAGTGATGGTTTGCTTCGCAGTTTTCCATGATATTGCTCCTCCGGCTAATAGGAACAAATAGCCAAAAGTAGACTTCCTACTGTCAACACATCCAACAAAATCTGAGTCTGAGTAGCCAATCACCTCTAGATTATCAGACCTCCTAAATGTGAGCATGTAATCCTTCGTTCCCTGCAAGTACCTCATCACTTTCTTTGCAGCTTTCCAGTGTTCCAATCCAGGATTAATTTGGTATCTTCCCAGCATACCTACTGCAAAACTGATGTCTGGCCTAGTGCAAGTCTGTGCATACATTAAACTTCCTACTGCAGAAGCATAAGGAATTCTTTCCATCTGTTTTCATACCCATTCATTCTGCGGACATTGCATAAGGCTGAATTTATCCCCTTTCTGAATAGGGACATCACCAGTTGAACATTTATCCATTCCGAATCTCTCTAGAACTCTTTCGATATAAGCCTTTTGAGACAATCCTAGCATTCTACGTGATCGATCCCGGAATATTTCAATTCCTATCACGTAAGATGCCTCACCCGTATCTTTCATTTCAAAATTCATAGAGAGAAACTTTTTGGTTTCGCGTAATAAACCAAGATCACTGGTGGCAAGCAATATGTCATCAACATACAGAATCAGAAATATAAATTTACTCCCACTAACCTTTAGATATATACACCGATGAACAGTGTTTTCCTTAAATCCAAAAGGGGTAATGGTATTATGAAACTTAAGATACCATTGCCGGGAAGCCTGTTTAAGCCCATATATTGATTTCTTAAGTTTGCAAGCCAGGTGTTCTTTTCCCTTAATGGAGAAACCTTCACGTTGATCCATATAGACGTCTTCCTCCAAACTCCCATTCAGAAAAGCAGTTTTCACATCCATTTGGTGTAGTTCTAAATCATAATGAGCTACCAATGCCATAATGATTCTAAGTGAGTCCTTCTTGGACACAGGAGAGAAGGTCTCTCTATAATCAATGCCTCCTTTCTGAGTGAAACCTTTTGCCACAAGTCTAGCTTTATGTCGTTCGATATTACCCTTAGAGTCGCGTTTGGTCTTAAAGACCCATTTGCAACCAACTTTCTTGTATCCTTCGGGCAATTCAACGAGATCCCAGACTTCATTTTGGTCCATTGATTTCAATTCATCATTCATGGAATTAATCCATTTAGAAGAATCATTACCTTTTATGGCTTGTGAAAATGAAATCGGATCCTTACATGTTCCTATATCAAAATCAGATTCTTGTAGATAAACCACATAATCATCCGAAATAGCAGACCTCCTTTCCCTTTGAGATCTTCTTAATACTACTTCTTGTGGTTCATCTACTATGGGTTCATTGGTGACAGCCTCATTATGGAGTGGTGGTTCATTAGTTTGTTGTTCAATATTGTCAGGTTGTTCATCAATGATAGGAACAACAATTTTCTTCGAAGCCATAGGTACAGGAACTTGTACCCTAACTTCTTGGATAACTACATTTTGTAATTTATCACTCCCACTGACTTCACCATTTTCAATGAATCTGGCATGACCGGTCTCCACAATTCTCGTACTGTGATTAGGGCAATAAAACCTATACCCTTTGGATTTTTCAGGGTAACCAATAAAAGAACCACTGATCGTTCTAAAATCCAATTTCTTTTCATGTGGATTGTACAATCTAACCTCTGTTGGACAGCCCCAAACATGCAGGTGTCTTAAACTTGGTTTCCTTCCTGTCCACAGTTCAAAAGGGGTTTTTGGAACTGACTTACTAGGAACCCGATTTAAT
>LPNX010868052.1:389372-534550 GCA_001517045.1 Pseudotsuga menziesii
TGATCTGATATGGACCATGGAAAAAAAAAAAAAATCAAACGCATTATCAGTTCAACTACCTTGTTTGATCTGCTAGCTTCCTGAGGAACAAAGATGTAGTTAATCTTCTTCCCATGCAACCATGAATATAAAACCCCTACCTGGTTAATATAAAATTAAAATGCAAACCTTTTCTTTCAGGCAGATCGAAAAGATCTATTTAATGCTGCCATTCATTCAGCGCATAATAGATTTAAAGTTTGAATCACGCTCTATATGCAAATAAATGTGAAAGGAAGACCTCTAGTCTCAGTTTAATGAGCCTGACATAAAATTAAGGGCTTCCGAGCTGAGATCTCTGGTTGTATAATACAGAGAATTACAACTCTAAAACAGATCGCTAGTCTCTTCTTAAAGAAGCCGATACGTTATGAAAGATCTCTTGATCCGTAAAATGCAGAGATTTACAAGACGAATCAGGTTCAGTTCTTTATGGAAGTAAAATAATAATTTAGAAATAAAACATTTTTTATTTTTATTTTAAAATCTAATACTCATTCATGGCTTCAATTTTTATTCAAATAAGATCGCACCTTGGAAATACTTAAATAAAATTGCTTTCTTAGTTAAACCTTTAGTATTAATACAAGAAACCTAAGATTCAGGGCCGCAAATAAGAAATCACAGTGGCACAGGCCGCCATTCCACAGAGACTGCGGTTTTTCATGAAGCATTCAAGCATTAACAAAACAAAGGGTTTTATCTTTAAGACGGATCACATTCGATCAAAGGAAAGTTTAAAACACTACTCTGATACCAATGTAAACTTTAAAAGGATCTGAAAACTTTCTATTGATCAATAATAAATAAGCAGCGGAATGTAGACAGCGAATTAATAATACCTTGATCCATCTTGACAGCCTGAGACTGAATCCAGATGCCTGTGCACCTGCAATGTATTGAAGAAACTTGATCCCAGCACAGAACAGAAAACCGGTTTCTCTCTCTTGCCCTGCACCAATGCGTTCCTTCAACTTGTCTGATGGGTATTCTGGAAGGATCATTTATAGGCAGAGAGAGTACCGGTTTCCCCATGACACTTATTCTCCACCTGTCCATCGGAGTAGGAGAAAAAAGAAACGGCTGCCAAGAACCCGTCTCTTCATATGGACAACGTAAGAATGAATTTTCTAAATTTAGTCTTACAGATAGAGGCTTTATCATCCTCTTTTTTCTAGAATCTGATATCTTAGTGAGGCAAATGCCTACATTTTCAGACTCACACAACAAAATCCCCATACATAAATCCTACTTTCAAGAAAATAGAATCTCCTAACCTCTATGAAGCACACCCACTTAAATAATATTGACAGTTTTCTTTAAAATAATATTTAACAGAAGTTTAGAGTTTGGGTTTTTAGCATCTTACTTGATAACAGGTTTGTCAGCCTCCCATCCAAAAAACCAAGAGGAAAATTATAAACTATCTTATCAAACATCCTCTCTCTGAAGGCTTCAAGTTTATCATAGAAGCTGTATCAACCCATGCATTAGAACTTCTCCAAGCCATTTCAAATGGCAGAGGTTTTTCCAAGCAGTTCGATAAGATGTCAACAGCTTTTCTTCATCAAAAGCTACATACAAGAACAAGCTGAACGACTTTATAATCTATCAAACCGTAAAATGGATATGGGATATACAAGAGAATAAGAAGTTAAAACCTCTGTTGTCTAGAGAAGTGGCGATTATGTTAAACGTAGAACCAAATTCCTTCCCCAGAACAGAAGAAAACAAAACTTCTTTTCTGGATTTTCTTTTTCTGTTCTCTCATAACCCGTCATGAAAGCATTTGGATGTCGGTTGGCCAACTCCATTGCAGGACAAGGGCAGGAATTTATGAATCCACGTAATGAAAAATGCATCAGAAAATGTCAGGAACACTGTCCAAAATGACATATTGTTCATTGCTTCAATCAACTGAACTCTTCAATCGTAATTTTATTAAATTGGATAGGTTAAAGACAACAATGGTTTATATCAAATACATTGTTTATATCAAATATGAGAAGATGAAGGATGTTACAGGTTATAAAAAATTAAAATTTGTATGGAAAAACACAAAACCCTCATTTCAACACAGTTGAGCAGCAACAACAAAATGATAGACTTTGGTCTCCTCGTTTTATGAGCTGGATGGATTTATTTAGCTGAAAACACTGTAGCATTCACCACTTGCCTAGATGCTGGCGGCATATGTTCAAAGAGGATGACGGCGCCTTAGATTTTGAAAGCACTTCACATACTGAAAAATGCAACTATTTATGCAATCTATGGTTGGAAAACTTCAAAGATTGAGCTAGGGTAACCCTAAGCTGACACCTATTTAAATATGTTGACACTTTGTCCGTGAAAGTGTTACTGTATTTTATTTGTCTTATATCATATTATATTATTAAGTGTCATGGATATCTGCCTGCTATGTGGATCATGGTTGTTATGGTTGTCTAATCCATACATCTAATATTACTTGTGATGGTGGAAATATGGGATATTGATAATTATAGCATTGTTGATATCAGCAATGCTGCCAGTTCTTGGGGCACAAAAACCTAAGGTAACTTCACCTCCACCACACCAATAATAATATAAAAATATAGACATTTAAAAAATAAAAATATTTTTTTTTTTAAATAATACACCACCTTAGTCTAAATTCCATGTTTTTTTTAAAGTTACTACAAATTACTCCAAATAATAGCACTGAACTCATATATATCCCCTTATGCGGGACATAAAAAAAAATCATCTAAATTTTGTTAAAGTTTTGTTAAAGTGTGGGGATAGCCTTCTAAATATAAAAAATATATTTCTCAAAATAAGATAGTCACTTCATCATGAATCCACAATTAAACTCTTGTGAACTTATCAGATTTTAGAGGAAATATATGATTATTATTATGGTGTCAACTCAGTGCTTTTACATTTATGAATCATACCAGAACAACGCTACCACTGAGTAATATTGCAAGCTGGTATATGTACCACTTTATGCCTAACTAATATGAAAATGAAACAAGATCTACAATGCCAAACATATGTTGGAAACTTCATTGTAGAAGGATCCCATCTGATAAAATAAGTGTCTTGCTAAGTAAACCTATAGCATATATATATGGACAAGAATAAACTATGATGAATTTCTTGGGTTGTTGGAGGCTACGTCACAACACTGATCATACAACTGCTGCATTGACGTCCTTGCTTGATCTATTGTATTTCATGTGGCTCTTCACCAGCTGCCCTGCAGCCAAGGCAGACATGAGAGACAGCTCTCCAGCCAAAACTGCTCCTGCCACAATTCTCGCCAAGCGCTGAGCATTCGCTCCAGGGGATTCCCGATTTGCACCTTTCACTCCAAGCATATTCAAGCAAGCAGCTTGTGAAGCCAACTGTGTGCCACCTCCTACTGTTCCCACCTGCAACCAACCAAGCAATTTGCAATTATTACCGTATTCACAAGGAGATTACAAGGAAGATGAGGGGAAGTATTTTTTTATGTTGCTTTCTTTCTAGATCTTTTTGTTGCTGGGAGCTTTGAATCCAATGATTCACCATTATGGTTAAACCAAAACTAGCAAGTATTAATCTCTGCCAGCCAAAGTAAAGATCTCAGAAGGCCATTAATCCATATAAAAAACTCACGAAGAGGATTGAACCCAATGTCCAAGACCTTTTTCTTCACTACCCTACCAAAGAAAGTCCTAAAAAAAAGCATTAAAATTGTGCCACTTTTCTTACCTCAATACAGGGCATTGTGACTGATACATGCAGATCCTTGCCACCATTGGATGCTGACGCCTCCATCATTGTAATACAATGGGAGCTCTCAATATTCTGGGCGGGATCTTGGCCTGTTGCAATAAATACAGCAGAGACAATATTGGATGCATGGGCATTGAAACCCCCCATGGAACCAGCCAGTGCAGATCCAGTTAAGTTCTTGAGCATGTTCAATTCTAACAAAGCTGGAACAGTGGTTTTCAAGACTTTGCTAACAACTGCCTCAGTGATGATAGCCTCACAAACTACTGATTTCCCACGCCCTTCAATCCAGTTCACAGCTGTGGGTTTCTTGTCTGCACAGAAATTACCTGATGACCGACCAAAAAAGTTGCATTAATGATTAAACAAACAAATAGGCAACCTAAAGAAAAATCTGCAGTGATCAAGACTCCACAGATATACAGAAAGAGGTATGACCCAAAATCCAAATTCCAATCACAATAACAAAGAATTGCACTGCATGGACAAGACTCACCAGAAACACTGATGACATCCATATCAGTAAATTCCTTCTGAAGGAAATCTAAAACATTCTGCACGCCCTTGGACACCATATTCATTCCCATGGCATCTCCTGTGAAACAGCAAAACCTTATGTACAGATTCCTCCCTGCAATTGCGCACTTGATTCCTTGCAGCTTTGCAAATCTGCTGGTACTGTCATTATATACCCACCATATCAGATAAACAAGAAATAATCAATTTATTCTGCGCAGAAAATGGTAATACTTGCTCGTATACAACAAGCTAATTATCTTCATTGATTGATAGAAAACATTAGAGAATCATAATTAGGGTTTGGAACGATAAAACTATTCTACAGTGAGCATGCATGAGGGCAAAAGAACCAAAAAAAAAAAAATTAAACATAATATAAGTATACCTGTTGAAGATAAGAGACAAGTTGTCATAGTTATTGGGATGTTCCAAGTAAAACTTGAGTTCTGCAGCCCTCTTGGCAGTGGGGAAACGAACGGCAGGAGCCCTGGTCATGCCATCTCTGAGAACAACGCTTGTAGCACCCCCAGACATATGAATAGCCTTACAACCTCTGTTTGTGCTGGCCACCAAGCAGCCCTCAGTGGTTGCCATGGGAACCATGTTTTCAAAGCCATCAAGCTGAAGAGGCCCTGCAACACCAACAGGAATCTGCACATACCCAACAGGCAGTTCGCAACATTGACCCAGAATGGATTCATAACTGAATCCATCCAAGGGCAACCCATCGAGACATCTCCCGGTCGTCATTTCCAATGCCCTCCTTCTCACCCAGGCTGCTCTCCTGCAGTCGCCCCCAAGAGCAGATTCCAGAGAATAAGAAGCCACCTTGCCAGCTCTCACAGACACTGCAATATCTTCATCCTCGTTATCACCAAGCAATGATGATAGTATCACTCCCTCCCCCTTTGTTTGATGCTGCAATTGAGAAGGAGGAGGCTGATAAGGCTTAACAACAGTAACACTCATTTCTTCACTACAAATTGGTCTCACACAGGGTGGAGGGCTGATCATAAGCTCCTCCTGCTCCTCTTCCTTCCTGACCTGATCAAAGTCATCATCATGATCCCAAGCACCTGACCCGTCACTGCCATTAATCTTTGAGGTGGTGATAAAGTTCTGGACATAATCGATGCCAAAGAATCCTATCAAGTATATGAAGGAGGCAAGCTGAGCCACAATGGCTAGCATCTCCCCAAGGCTCACAACATGAAGCAGAGGCGTTGAAGTTGTTATCTTCTCCCTCCATCTCCTCATCAGAAAATACGAGGCAGTGAAAAACAACACAAAGAACACCTTGTTTGTCATTCCCAGAGGCAGTGGCAAAGCATCCGATGGCTTTGAATTTACATTGCTATAACTGTTACCGTTCATCGACTTCTTTGCAGGCCCAATTCCAGCATGTTGAGCAGTTGCAGTACATGTGAATGCATTCTTGCAACAATCATTTTCATCAGCGCTAGGTTTTCTCTTTTCTGCGCCCGTCTTTACTTTCGAAAACACCATGGCATCCATTAATGGAATGGAGTGGATTTGGAGCTAGGGACGGAGAGAATCAACACAAACCAATATTGCAGCAAAATTCACCGAGCAAGATCTGCGTTCTGATCCTTTCCCGACACTTGAATCTCCACTACACTGAAAAAGCCAACGATAAAGCTTATATTTATAATATCCCTTGGTTTGCTCGTGGCGTGATATTCAAACGCTAGTCCGCCCACCAAATGCCACCATGAACCGCAATTGTTGACTGCAACGAAGACTTCGTTTTTTCATATATTTGAAAGCATTGCGTATTCATAGTCACGGCCCGCATGGCTGCCTGCCTTCGTTTTTGACTGGTAAATTGTCTGCCTGAACTTCACCATCACTTGATCAAGCCAAGCATAAGAATAATTAATATTGTTTACGGTGAGTGCATGAAGTTGGGGACCTTTTAGATGCAACTGGATTTTTAGAAAATTGATCATGTTTATGCTATAACTTTTTCTTTTCTCAACCACTTCCTAAAAAATTACACTGACCTCTATACACTATAAAAAATCCAATCCATCATCATTACACTAAGGTATTTATTCCAATTTCTGAAGAAGAATGTGTTTACCCACTAGTTACAGTATGCTACAATAATCAAATTTTATGAAATATTAAACATAAATAGCAGTTTTTCTACAAATTCTAAATATGTAATTTTCATTTCAAAATATTAAATTTTTTTTTTTTTTTTTAATTTCTATTGTCCTAACCCTTTAACTCAAAAAATACACTCTTGGAGTTTTTTCCATAACTTTTTCAACTCTTGATCATTTGAAAAAAAATTGTATGATGCACTAAAAGGCATTGACCTACACATTATATAAAAAACTCATTTCATGTTTACTTCATTAATACCTTTAAAGGTTGCACCCACAAAATACGTACCATTTTTTAGGAATGATCACTTAGATAATTATAAAAAAATTTAAAAAATACAAATTTTATTTTTGAGAGATAGTGTTGCACTAGTACGATATGTTTTCTGCATGCATACATCATTTTGACCGTCAAAGGCTGCACCCACAAAAACATATGCCTTATCATTTCCTTGAAAAATAAAAAGTGACTCTTAGAAAAGATGAAACTGGACATAATTATAAAACATTTCAAAAGATAAAACTTATATATTCAAAAACGCGATTCACTATCCTACATTTCATATTTTTTACTAAAAGTAAGATATTTTATGTAAGTATCTCAAAAAATCAATGTAAGTTAAGGAATGCCTGATTTTGCAGTTTTCTATTGCATCTAATGCGCCTAAAGTGACCCTCGTTAGCTTGCACTCACCGCTTAGTAAAAATCAACCAAACAAAGCCTCATATGGAATTTACTGATATGGATGTCAGTGTTTCTAGTGAGTCTGTCCATGCAGTGCAATTCTTTGTTATTCTGATTGGAATTTAGATTTTGGGTCATACCTCTTCTGTGGACTCTTGATTCACTGTAGATTCTTCTTTGATTGCCTTGTGTTTAATGCAACTTTTTTGGCCGATCATCAGGTAATTTCTGTGGAGCTGTGAACTGGATTGAAGGGAGTGGGAAATCAGTAGTTTGTGAGGCTATCATCACTGAGGCAGTTGTTAGCAAAGTCTTGAAAACTACCATTCCAGCTTTGTTAGAATTGAGCATGCTCAAGAACTTAACTGGATCTGCACTGGCTGGTGCCATGGGGTTTCAATGCCCATGCGTCCAATATTGTCTCTGATGTATTTATTGCAACAGGCCAAGATCTCGCCCAGAATATTACGAGCTCCCATTGTATTACAATGATGGAGGCATCAACATCCAATGGTGGCAAGGATCTGCATGTAGCAGTCACAATGCCTTGTATTGAGGTAAGAAAAGTTGTACTATTAACATTTTTTTAAAGACTTTATTTTGGTAGGGTAGTGAAGAAAAAGGTGTTGGACATGTGAAAGAATAGAATGAAGCCGCAGAAGCACACTGGGCAGATTGATTGCCTTCTCCTTATTAAGAGCCACAAAATAGTAAAAAAATTTGTCCATCATTGACTAACTCACTAATGAAATGATAGCGAGTGTCAATGTGTTTGCTTTTTCTATGAAATACATTATGTTTAGACAATTGTACTGCAAAGTTATTATCACAGAAAATAGAAGTGGGATCTTTTGGAGTGTGTCCCATATCTTTTAACAGTCTTCTTAGCCAAACTGCATGGCAAGCTGCTGTGGTGGCTGCTACATATTTTGCTTCTGCAGAAGACATGCTCACAATGGGTTGTTTATGAGATGCCCAAGAGATCAGATTTGTACCCAAATGGAAAGCGTAACCAGATGTGTTTTTCCTATCATCAAGACTACCTGCAAAATAACTGTCAGTGTACCCTGTAAGAGTACTGTCTAGTGTATGAGTGTACCAGAGGCCATATCCAAGTGTTCATGCAACATATCTCAGTATTCTTTTTCCAACGTTCCAGTGAGAGTCTTTGGGAGACTCCATAAATCTAGAAATAAGACTAACAGCATACATCAAATCAGGTCTAGTTGCAATCAAATACATTAAACTGCCTACCATTTGTTTATAGAGTGTATTTTTTACTGCTGCTTCATCACCATTCTTGGTTAACTTGGTGCCAAGAGCTATAGGGGTTTTTGTAGGTTTACATTTATCCATTCTGAATCTCTGTAAAATATCAGTAGCATACTTATGCTGATAGATAAAAATACCTTTATCAGTTTGAGTAACTTTCAGGCCAAGGAAGTACTTCATCAGTCCTAGATCAGTCATTTCAAATTCCTTTTTCATGACTGTCCTGAAATCTTCAAGCATCAAATTACCAGTGTAAATCATGTCATCAATATAAAGACAAACAATCAATATTTTACCTTGCTCTGTTTTGACATGCAGAGTAGGCTCATTGCTGCTTCTGTTGAAACCATTGTTGATGAGGTAGGAGTCAATCCTACTGTACCAAGCTCGTGGAGCTTGTTTTAGACCATACAGGGCCTTTTTCAGCTTATACACTTTGTCTTCATGACCATTGACAGTATAACTAGGTGGCTGGTCTACATCAACTTCTTCTTCAAGAATGCCATTAAGAAAGGCAGATTTCACATCCATTTGATACATAGGCCATTGATTTTGTGTTGCAATGGCAAGTACAGCTCTGATGGTATCCATCCTTGCTACAGAAGCAAAGGTTTCATCATAATCTATACCATACTTCTATGCAAAACCTTTGGCAACCAACCTTAACTTGTGCTTTTCAAGTTCTCCTTTTTCATTCAATTTGGTCTTATAGACCCATTTGACTCCAATACTGGTTTTGTTTGCAGGGATGTCAACAAGATCCCAAGTCTTATTTTTCTCTATTACATCAATCTCTTCATTCATGTCTTTTACCCAGTGTGCATCCTCCACTGCTTCATTAAAATATGTGGGCTGGCAGGAGAAGAGAGCAAACTGAAGTTGCTCGTCAAGAATTGGAGTCTGTTCATATAACTCTCTCAAGATTTTGGTTTTCCGGTTTTGTGGTGGACCATCTGCTACATCTTCTTGCTGCTGTACTTCCAATATTGGAAGTCTGATAGGGAGATCTCGCTTATATGAGCGATCTTCATGTTGTATGTTTGAAGGATCACTCCAACATTTGTCTTCAATGAAGTTTACGTCTCTGCTCACCACAAGCTTCTTGGTGATAGGATTATATAGCTTGTATGCCTTGTGTTGTTCACTATAACCAATGAAAATGCAACGCTCACTTTTCTTGTCTAACTTTCTTCTGAGTTCATCAGGTATATGCGCAAAGGCAATAGAACCAAATATTCTGAGATGTGAGACACTAGTCTTAGTGCCACTCCATGCTTCTTCAGGAATCTTGTCTTGGACAGTTACTGTGGGTGATCTGTTGAGCAAGTAGAGTGAGCATCCAACAGCTTCAGCTCAATACTCATTTGACAGCTTCTTGTGTGACACCATGCTACGGGCCATGTTCATGATGGCCCGGCTCTTTCATTCAGCAACACCATTCTGTTGTGGAGTGTATCTGGTGGTGAACTGTCTCTAGATGCCATGCTGCTTACAAAAGTCTGAAAACTCATGTGAATCATATTCACCTCCACCATATGACCTGAGCATTTTAATGGACTTTCTAGACTGTTTCTCAGTGACAGCCTTGAACTCTTTAAACTTGGAGAAAGTCTCTGATTTGTGCCTAAGAAAATAAATCCATGTTTTTCTGCTAAAATCATCAATAAAGGTCAGAAAATAAAAATTGCCTCCTATAGATTGGGTTTGCATGGGTCCACAGAGGTCTGTATGAACTAACTCAAGTTGCTCTTTGGCTCGAGATGTGGAAGTGGGGAAACTGTCCCTATGATGTTTACCAGTGATACAATCCTCACAGGTGTTGGATTGTTTCTGAATAACCGGTAATCCTTTGACCATTAACTATTTATGCAGGAGATTGAGACTCTTGAAGGGAAGATGACCGAATCTACAGTGCCATAACCATGATTCATCTTGATTAGAAACTGTATGAACTACAGGATGTGGAAGGTTAGCACTCCTAAGACTAAGAGGAAAGATTCTATTCATGGTCATTTCAACTTTGGCTATGATTCTCTTACTGGGAGGTTTATCATAGATAGCACAGTATGTATCATGAAACCTAACATCATACTTATTCTAAAGTAATTGACCTATACTGATCAAATTTACAGTCAAATGAGGTACATAAAACCACTCATGAATGGACATTTTTTCATTTTGATTACTAAGTACAAGAATAATACCTTTTCCTTTTGCTAGAACTAGAGAGTCATATCCTAGCTTGATATTCGTGACAACAGAGGAATCCAGACTAGAGAATAATGACTTGTTACCTGTCATGTGATTGCTGCAACCGCTATCTAGTAGCCATAGATCTGAGATGCAGTGTTCTTCAGTTGCTTGATAAGACAGAAACATCACCTCTGATGAGCCTTCTTCTTCTTTGGAGACATTGGCTCTGCTATTGTCCTGGTTATTGTTCTGGTCCGCTTGCTTCTTTTTGCATTCTCGTTCATAGTGCCCATACTTCTTGCAGTAGTTACACTGAACATTGGACTTATTGATCCATCTCTTGCCTCTTCCGCTCTGACCTTGAGAGTTGTGAGAGTGTTCTGAATGCTCTGAGTGTTCATGATTGTGACTGGTTCTATCTTCTGTAGATCGAGACCATCGTCCTCTTCTTCCTCTACCTCGTCCTCCTCTGCCTAGACCTCTGTTGAGGGAAGCCTCAGTGTTGAATGCATTGGTCAACGATTATTCTTCTTGAGTGAATCGCGCTTCATGAGATAGAAGAGATCCAATCAACTCTTCTAGGGTGAACTTATACAGATCTTTTGCTTCTTCTATGGAAGCCACTACCATAGCAAACTTCTTGCTAAGACACCGAAGAATCTTTTGAACAAATATCTTTTGTTCTAGCGGTTCACCATAGGTTTGGAATTGGGTCATAATACCCGAAACCCTAGTCATGAACTAATCCACAGTTTCTGACTCTTTCATCTTCAAACTTTCAAATTGAAGGCGTAGGGTTTGCAGTCTTACCGTTTTAACGCGATCAGTTCCCTTGTAGGCTGATGCAAGAAGATTCCAAGCCTTATGTGCACTGGTAGCACCTGAGATTCGTGGGAAAATGGACTGTTCAATGCAACTTTGGATCATCCATGTGGCTGTAAGATATCGGTCTCGACGAGCTTCAAGAGCATTCTTCTGGGCATTATTCATTGCGGCCAGAGCAACCGCTTCAGGTTCTTTGAAATTGATTTCCACCATATCCCAACATTTGTTGAGTTGCATAAATGTCTTCATTTTGATAGACCAAAATTCATAGTTAGATCCAGTTAGAACAGGTCCGGAGATCAGCTTCAAAGAGTTCATATTAGCCATTGGATATGACTAAAAAAAATATTTGCCCTTGCTTTTTTTTTAAATAAAAAAAACTTTGATTAGCCTTGTGTTTTTTTTTTGAATAAAAAATACCTTGCTTAGCTTCTTTTTTTTTTGAATAAAAACCAGCACCGCAAGAATTTTCACGAATAAGATCCAAATGTTAGATCTGGAATAAAAGTCACTCTCCAACACGTAGATAGTTTTGATTTTTCCACCATGTAATTTGCAGAATAAATCTCCAGCGAGGTCTTTTGCCCTTGCCTTTTTAAATTAAAAAATACTTTGCTTAGCCTTTTTTTTTTAATAAAAAAAAAATCCCTTGTTTTTTTTAATAAAAACAAACAGCATCGCTCCAGGTGCAAAAGCAATAGGCGGTGGAAGGCGCGGTGCTAGAAATTCGTCTAAGTAGCGGTTGTTCACCGCTTATGCCAAATATCAACAAAGCGGTGGCACCGCTTTTCTCTTCTTCAAAACAGGCGGTGGCACCATCACTTTTCTCTTCTTCAAAACAGGCGGTGGCACCACTCTTTTACTGTAGGAAAGAAGCGGTGGCTAGATATGGAGAAGAAAAAATAATAATAATAATTATTGCAATCCGTTACACTTTGATCGAATCTGCTCCAACTTGATCAGATTGGATCCGCTCCAACTTGATCAGATCAACCCACCGGCAAGATCTGGATGATAGAGCTCCCTCCTCTAAGAAAGAGACAAATAGGGAGCAAAGATCTGGAAAATAAAAATTAAAAAATCCTCCACTTTTTTTTGGGGGGTTAGGGAAAAAATAACCAAAATAAAATTCAAATCTAGAAAAATAAAAAAAATAGAGTGTTGTAGCTCCCTAGGCAATAGCTCTGTAGGCAAGCAGCTTCTAAATGGATTTGCTTCGTGAGAGTGATTTCCACTCTGTGAAAAGGCTTACCCTTGTGAAAGAATAGAATGAAACCGGAGAAGCAGATTGATTGCCTTCTCATTATTAAGAGCTTTACCTAACTCATGACAATAGTAGCTTGGCCTAACTCATGACCTAACTCACTAACTAACTAACTACGGGTGAGATTACACTCTTCAACATGACATTGGGTTCTAAATCTTGTGAGTTTTTTGATACCTTAATTTTGGTTAATGTGGCAGAGATTAATACTTGTAGGTTTTGGTCTAACTGAAATTGTGATTCCAACAAAAAGTATCAGAGAAGATTGTTCAACATTGGATTCAACCCTCCTCCTGTAATTGTGATTCTAACCAAAAGTATTAGAAAAGATTGTTGAACATTGGATTCAACTCTCAACACTCCTCATAAAACTCCTCGTAAAAGGCAATCCTAACTCTAGGGATTGTGGCTGGTCTAAGGGCAATCCTAAATCCAACAAAATTTAAAAGCAACATGAAAAATTACTTTCCCTCGTCTTCGTTGTAATCCAATTAGTTTTAGCTGAGTCGTTGCGAATATGGTAATAATTGCAAATTGCTTGGTTGGTTGCAGGTGGGAATTGTAGGAGATGGCACACGGTTGGCTTCACAAGATGCTTGCTTGAATATGCTTGGATTAAAAGGAGCAAATGGGGAATCCCCTGGAGTGAATGCTCAGCGCTTGGCGAAAATTGTGGCAGGAGCAGTTTTGGCTGGAGAGCTCTCTCATGTCTGCCTTGGCTGCAGGGAAGCTGGTGAAGAGCCATATGAAATACAATAGATCAAGCAAGGGCGTCAATGCTGCTCCAACAGTTGCTGCTGTATTAATTAAAAAAAAGTTATATTTTATAATTATCTCAAATTCTAAAATACAAACACCTATTCATGTAATAAAATAATTGAATATGTATTTTTGAAAACTCCACAATATAATAGTGTGCTAAAAGTTTATCATAATCATGGTTATGACACGAGACTTGATTTTTTTTAAATGATGATATATGTTTTTTGGCTCATTTTATTGATGAATATGAAGAATATATAAGTTTTTTATTATTAATTAGTAAAATAAATTATAATTATAACAAAAAATTTTAAAAATTATGATTAAAAAAATATATTATTATTGTATTTTTAATTTTAGTATTTTTAAATATAACATTACAACAATATCATAATTTATAAGTAAAATATTTTTTAAATATAGACAATATAGATAACTTGTGGTGAAATATACGAGATTGTTGAGTGAGTGTCTTTATGCAACATACAAGATGAGAAGTGTGAAAATAATTAATATTTTATATGGATATATATTGGCTTGAGGTATACAAGATGGTTGGTTGAATCTAATTTTGAAGTATACAAGATGGTTGATTGAAAATGTGATTAAATAATAATAGATTAAAATATAGATTAATATTGAGTGTAGAAGTTTATTAAAATTTTATATAATTTTAAAAAATTAATATTTTTTTAAAAATGATATGTTTTTTTTATTTAGTGTGGAGAATATAGAAAATTTATGTAATATGATTTTATTATTAGTTTATTAACAAGTTTTCTATTAAAGTATTGACTAAAATGAGAGAAAATAGAACCAATTTTTAATATAATCAAGTGTGTAAAGATGTGAGAAAAGAAATTGAAATTAAGCAAGCTAGTGTAGAATCAATAAAAATGGATAAGATAAATAACTAAAAACCCTTAATTAAAAAAAAAAATAACACTCATTATCTAAGTAAAAGACAGGAAAATCTCTTACACCTCTCCAAGATGGATTCTAAAAAATTCTAGAGGAAAATTATGCAAAAGAATATAATAAGTTTGCTTTAAAAGATTGGAATTTCGGTGTTAAGCCCTTAGCAAATGGACACAACATGATTTGAACCTGAAATCCGATGTCATCCAACATTTCGTACGGATGTGTCAGACAGCAATCACTGAAAAGAATGCCGATCAAAAATGTTTTATAGCGCCATCGAATATCCGACACAAAAGGCGTCGGATATCTGACCCCTAGAGTGTCGCATATCCGACCCTTAAGCACCGGATCTCCAACGGTCGGATGTCGGATATCCGACGGTATGGTGTCAGATAGCCGATGGCCTGTGAACCCAATAGTGTCGGATCTCTGACGCCTTAGTGTCAAAGATCCGACGGGATGTATAGGGTTTTTTTTTTTTAAATGTAAGGTTTACATGATTTTAAATTTATGGTCCCATATTTTCAACGGTAACTATGTTCAAGGTTTCGAATATTTGACGCATGGCCATTATAAATATAAATTGTTTTAAACATTTCAACATGTTTGTTGTAGAAGCGACGGACGATTTGCGAAAATTATTTGTTCCTCGATGGACGTTTTCAGGAATTGTTTTATTCTTCAACGGGCGATTGTGGGAATTTTTTTTTTCATCGATAGACAGTTTGCCGGGAATTTTTTATTCTTCGACTTCTCTCCATTTGACAAAATGTTGATGCGTGGAACTTGATTTTTTAAGACAACCAGTTATATTCATTAACGAAGTTTGTGACAAAATGTCAAATAGAAATATTCCGGATCCAAACGAAGACAACCGACAATTGCTTGCTAGACTATGGGATGCAGCGAAATGAAGGGGTGATGGCGAATGTTTTTGTCTATGTACTCAATGCAGGGGATTTAAGAGGAGAAGAATATTGATCTCAACAGCCACAAAAAATTGCAGGGAACATGGACACGCTGAGGGGGGGAATGAATATCGTCCATTTGTAGGTTTAGCATTATAAAGTTTATTATATTCATTTTTTTTGGTAAGCGTATGTATTATTTTTATTTTTCATATATCAATGTATATCTATTGATGTTTCCATGTATTTATATTAAAGGAAAGACACCCTACATCATATCATCCAGAGGAAGTGCTTTGAGAACAATTTCAGGATCAGGATCATGGAGCGTGTATGTTTAATGGAGAACAAGTGAATGATCATATTGAACAAGATGATCATACCAATAATGTAATTGAAGATGATGGTACAAATACATTGATCCATGATTCATTTAACGTTAGAATGGATTATGACGATGATGTTGATAATGAAAATGATGATGACTTTGATGATGTTCACGATATACCTCTTATCGATAAGGCATATGAACCCCTTTATGAAGGCTCCAAAACAAATATTCTCTCTACTGTATTGTTGATAATGAACTTGAAGGTTATGAATGGTCTTTCAAACATTGCAATCACACAGATGCTAAGGTATGTAAAATAATCCATCACATATATAGGATCGTGATAAATTTTATCTGTATTCCTCTAATAATTGTATTGTTAACTCATTATTGATCATTGTACAGATGAAGCGTGTTTCGTTAATATTATTTATTTATTACATTAACAATTTTTTTTATTTTTTTGTAGCTTGATAGCTGAATTTTTGTTACCACCATCAAATATTTTACCTCACACATATCGAGATTTATCTTCCATCATGAAAGAGATTGGAATGCATTACGAAGAAATTCATGCATGCCCCAATGACCATGTTATATATTATAATCAGCATGAATTTTCAACAGAATGTCCAGAATGTCATGTAAGTAGATATCGTACAGATAAAGTAACAAAAAAGGTGCCTAAGAAGGTTCTTCGTTATATTCCCATCATTCCACGTTTACAACAATTGTTCAGGTGCAAAAACATAGCGCAATTTATGGATCACCATGCCAGGAACAGAAGTCAAGATGATGTTATCTGAATGCCTGCATATGGTTCTGCTTTTAGAGATATGGAAGAAAAGTGGCCTCACTTTAAAGAAGAACCACATAATCTTAGGATTTCTTTGGCAGCAGATGGTGTTAATCCATTTGCAGATATGAAATCCATTTACACGGTGTGGCCTATTTTTGTTGTCAACAATAACATTCCTCCATGGTTGTCAATAAAGAGGGAGCACATAATGTTGTTGATGATTATTCTAGGTTTTTTTGTCGAAAATTATTTTATTTATAATGTAGTTGCAGTGGCATCTCATTTTTCATATTATGTTTCTTAATTTCATATATATATCTATTATTTTACTCTTGTGCATGGTTTATATATCTTAATGGTTCTCATAATGATATATTTTATATGTAATTCAAATGAATCAGGTAAGTCCCAAGTCAAAGATATGAATGTATACATCGAACCTCTTATAGATGAGCTACTGAAGTTATGGAATGGCATAACTATGTATGATGTATCTAGACCAATACGACAAAGAAAATTTCAATTCCATGCAATGGTTTTGTGGACAATACACGATGCCCCTGGGTTAACTTCATTTTGTGGTTTGTAATTTTAAGTTCCACTTTAATTGCATTTAATGATATGGAGTAGTTAGAATAGTTTATATATGAATATATTTGACATAGATATTCCATATATAAATATTGTAGGTCTTCAGACAAAGGGTAAATTTGCATGTCCAGTTTTTGGTCCTAAGATAAAATCTCGTCGTTCAAAAAGCTTAAGAAAGGAGGTGTTTGATGAGTATAGGCATTTCCTCTCTAAGAATCACAGGTATAGAACAACTGAAAAAAATGTTTTCAATGGGAAGGAGGATACTGCATTAAAACCACGGAGAATGACACCTCACCTTTGGAAGATGCAATACAATAGAAATCGTCATCATGGTACGTATGGATCATCATATATGAATTGTTATGTATTTTAATTTTTATTGTGAGTTGTTTACTGTAGTGACCATATTTGATTTATGATGTAATTTATTTATAAACTAATATTCATGGTGTCCATCGTGATCATGAAGGCATTAATGGGCTTCCACGAGGAATGAAAAGTTATCCTATTCAATTCAGTAGGTTTCCCTACTATGAGCACCTACAAATTTTTCATTTGTTTGATACAATGCATATTGGAAAGAATGTTACTCAAACCTTATGGCGACTACTAGAGCTAAGGAGGGATAAAGATAAAGTTGTGAAAGCTTGCAAAGGCATTCAAGAAAGCAACCATGCAATGAAAGACATCATCCAATTTCATACCAACGGAGAACAAGTTAATATAAACTCAATTCCATGGATGTTTACGGAGCAACAAAGAAATGTTGTCAAAGAAGCAATGTGGAAAATTAAATTTCCCACTGGATTTTGTGCAAACTTGAAAAATATCATAACCAAAAAAGGTGATTTTGTAGGGTTCGAAACACATGATTGGCATGTCTTCATCAAGGTAATTATTATTGTTATGTCCATATAATTATTTTTTTGTCAATTTACTGCGTATATTTTTTTCCTTGTTTGTATACTCTTTGTTTAATAAATGGTGTGGTTTGTATATTGATACAGTATGTTCTACCTCTCTCTCTCCCAGAAAAATTCAACAACAATGTCAAACAAGTTATATATAATCTTGGTAAATACATGAGGTAACTAGCAATTACTTGCATGTGCTTAGTGTTTCTTTAATTCTCCATATAATTTATATTTGTTTTTTTTGTGCACTATTCCAGCATATATTGTAATTTAATGTTTATTTTTGTTAAATATCATTATTGGTTTGCATCACTTATAGATGGTTGACATCTAAATAAATCCATAAAGAAGATATAAAGTATTGGAGGAGAGAAATTCTTTGTCTCATGTGTGAAATGCAGAAGCATCTACCATCGGCATTTTTCAATGCACACGAACACTACCTCATACACCAAGTTGAGGATATTGAGTTGTGTGGACCTGTGCACTCAAGGTCCATGTGGATGGTCAAGAGGCACTTGAAATTTATGAAGGGTTTGGTGAGACAACGAGCACATGTAGAGGGTTCTATTATGGAAGGATATACGGTATACCAAAACATGTTGTATGTTAGTGAATATCTTCCTATTTTAGCATCAAAGCTCAATTTACGTCGCATTTGTGATCCAAACTCCAATAACAAATTTGAAGGGGAGAAAATGAAGGGGAAAGGTAGATTGAGGAAGTTGAAAGGTAATTATTAGCTAGTGGATGTTTATTATATCCTTCATATTCTAATTGTATTTTCTATTCATAACTGCTTCAATTAAGAGCATATACTTTGTTCAGGATATTAACACCTTTCTTTCATTTTAATGGTTATTGTCATTAAAGTGTTGGTCGAGAATGGGATGCAATTCATTTATAAATCGTAAACAATCTTGACTGGATGAAGGTATGGATTAAACGATGCAAACAATTGGGTCATGGAATATCATGGGAAGGTGTGGCTTCATTGGTAAAGGCAGCACAACACAATGGAGATAGCAATCTAACGAAAAGGGAAATTGATTTGGCATATGGTGTAAAAGATAAAATGGCAAGCATATAATTAATCAATCCCTCTAAATCTTTTATTTTGAAAATTACATTTTGACGTACATGTTCTTCTTTTCCATGTATTGTTGCATAAGGACTGAATGGTTGTGTAATCTTTTCATGTATTGATTATTGCGGGTAAAAGACCATAAGGCTATGGTCTGCAATGGAGGTAGATATCGGATCAAAAAATTGGACAAAACAAAGAAAACATCAGATTCTGGGGTATCGGCTATATTTGAGGTTACCAATGTTTCATCTAGAACTGACTAACATCCAGAAGTCTAAAAAAATCGATACTATGGGTATTTGGAAGATATTATACAGTGTGACTTTAAATCCTTTAAGGTAGTTCTATTCGTTGTCAAATGGTACAGGTTACAATTGAATCAACGTGATCCCGATAGAACTATTATTGAATATGATAGTGGATTTTCCATGGTAAACACAAGGTTGTTTGAGCCAATAACAGAGCCCTATTGTCTTCCAAGCCAATGTGAACAAGTATTTTACTCAGAGGTTCCAGGTAAAGTGGGTTGGTCATTTGTTGTGAGACATGATCCAAGGGGAAGGTCGCTAAAGTATAACCTAGAGGATGTTGATGAAGAGGGTTCTCTGGAAGAAGGATACAATGATGTAGAGCATGATCAACATGAGTTAGATGATGATTATGATCTAGCAGAATATGTACTCCAAGAAATAGTTGAATCCGATGATGTAGCAAACAATGCCGATGAAATTTATACCGACAATGACATGATGAGCATAACTGATGATGATGATGATGATGATGATATGGCCAACCCTTACAATGTTGACTCTGGATCTGATGCTACAGATGATGACTTAGATGAAAAAGATGATGACATGGATGAAGAAGACGATGACTTATCCTCATGATCATTGTCATCATCATTATCAATATTGTCATCATCGTCATCAAAATCATAATTAGCATCATCGTCGTCTTCTCGTCATCAAAATCATAATTATCATCATCGTCGTCATCATCATCGTCATCATCATGATCATCTTCATCGCCATCATCTTCATTAAAATTAAACCTAGATCAATTTAATTACTTCACATCATCGTCATTGTTGTCTGTAGCATCATCATCATCTTCATCATATCATCTTCATCATCGTCATCGTCATCATCGTATCATCTTCATCACCGTCATCATCATCAACATAATCATCACCAACATCATCATATTCATCATAATCGATGAAGATGACATCGTTATCCTCATGATCATTGTCATTATCATTATCAATATTGTCATCGTCGTCATCAAAATCATAATTATCGGCATCGTCATCTCCATCGTCATCAAAATCATAATTATCATCATCATCGTTGCCATCATCATCATCTTCATCGCCATCATCATCATTAAAATTAAACCTACATCAAATTAATTACTTCATATCATCGTCATCATCGTCTGTAGCATCGTCATCATCTTCATCATCGTCAAGTTCGATGAAATATAATAAAAGGTAAATATTTAATTAGACCTATTCTTTTATCTTATTTCTTTTTAAAAAGAGTTACAGACATCATCATCATGTGGATCATCACCATCATCATCCTCACCATCCTCATGATCACCATCCTCAACATCATCATCATCATCATCAGCATCATCATTTTCATCATATATGATGATGATGATCATCATCATCATAATCATCATAATCATCATCATCATAATTATCACCCTCATCGTCATCTTCATCATCATCATCGGCGTCGTCATCATCATCTTCATCATCATGACCATCATCATTCTCATCATCATTATCATTGTCATTGTTGTCATCAAAATCATCATTATCATCATCGTCATCACCGTCGTCGTCATCATCGTCGTCATCGTCGTCGTCATCATCGTCGTCGTCATCATAGTGTGAAGATTAGTTTTTTAAAACATTAATATCTTGATAGTGTGAGTTAATTATATTGCCAAATACTATAAATAAATATTAATTTAAAGTGATTTATGCCTAAACCTTTATCATTTGAGAATGCACATAAGCTACATTGTAGTTAGTAACACACATGGTTTTCTTTTGACGTGATATTTGCTAATAAAAATAAAGTGATTATAGCTATAAATATTTAATTTTATTTATATTTGAAATATTTAATTTCCATAAAATATTTTATATGTAATTTTAGCATTTATCATTATATTTTTGTTTTGAATGTTTTAAGTTTATTTTAAAAAAGTATTTAATTTAAATAAGATATTTATATAGAAGAATGTAGTTAGCAAAATTGATGTCGAAATTTTTTACTTAATTTATTGTTATAATAAAAAGATCTCGATGTTAAGAATGTAGAACATAACATTAATGTTTTTTTTAATCTTTTACATACCTTATGGCTCACGAAAAGATATCAGATTCCAATTTTTTCATATATCTTTGATCTTACCACAACTTTATAGTTTGGTGACAAACATCAAAATCATTTTAGATATTTAGACTTTGTTAAATTGCCACAACAATGGCTTCTTAAGTCGTTTAAATGTTGTCATTCCACCCACCAAAGTTTGACTCTCCTAATTGTTGTCATTCCACCCACCAAAGTTTGAGTCTCCTCAATAGCATATTTGTGCCTTATAGCTATTAAATAAGATATATGTCAAGGTTCTTAGTAACATCATCATGTTCATCATCATCATCATCATCATCATGTTCATCATCATAAACATCATCTTCATCATCATCATCATCATCATCATCTTCATGAACATCATCATCATGTGGTTCATCATCTTCATCATCCTCACCATCCTCATCATCATCATGAATGTCATCATCATCATTATCATCATCATCATCAAAATCACCTTCATCATCATCATCATCATATTCATCATCATCATCAGCAGCAACATCATCATCATCATCATCATCTTCATGAACATCATCATCATGTGATTCATCATCCTCAGCATCCTCATCGTCATCGTGAACATCAACATCATCTTCTTCATCATAATCAACATCATCTTCATCATCATCATCATCTTCTTCTTCATCATCATCTTCATCAACATCATCATCATCATCTTCATCATCATCAACATGATCATCACACACATCATCAACATCATCATCACACACATCATCATCAACATCGTCATCATCACACATCATCATCATCTTCTTCTTCATCACACATCGTCATCGTCATTGTCATCATCATGTGGTTCATCATTGTCATCATCATCACCATCCTCATCATCATCATCATGTTCTCATCATCAACATCATCTTCATCGTCATCATCATCATCTTCATCATCATATTCATCATCATCATCATCATATTCATCATCATATTCATCATCATCATCTTCATGAACATCATCATCATGTGGTTCATCATCGTCATCATCATCATGAACATCATCATGAACATCATCATCATCATCATCATCATCATCAACATTTTCTTCATCATCATCATCACCATCTTCATCGTCATCTTCATCATCATCATCATCATCTTCATCATCATCAACATCATCATCAACATCAACATCATCATCCATCAACATCATGATCATCCATCATCATCATCGTCGTCGTCATCACCAACAACATCGTCACCATCGATAGCATCATCAACGTCGGCATCATCATCATCATTAGCATGGTTAGCATTTTCATCATTTCATACGATATCAAGACGGTCATCACCGTCATCATCATCAATGTCGTCATCTTCATCATCTTCATCTTCGTCTTCATCATCAGCATCATCTTCATCTTCATCCTCATCTTCATCATCATCATCATCATCATCAACGACATCCTCACCCTCATCATCATAGATTCACTGCACACATAAAGACTCGCATAGATACACCCCCCTCTTTGTATATAAAAAAAATAAAACATAGTATAAATAAATAAATAAAATAAAACACATATAAATAAAACATAGTATATATATAAATAAAATAAAGCATAAATTAATTAATTAATTAAAACATAAAACAATATATATAAATAATAATAAAACAATTATTTATAATATATATATATATATATATATATATATAAGATAACAAAAACATAAAAGCACAAAAAAACACTAACTGTGGCGCGCTATTTTCCTTTCAGCTTCACGAGAAAGCTTCTTCTGTACATCTCGTCGAGTGCATGTGTTTAGTGATCACGAGAAAGCTTTCCTCTATGTTGTGCATCTCGTTGGGTGCTTGTCTTTGAGTGATCAAGGGTCAATCTGCCCAACTTGCCGGAGAACAATATCAGTGGGAGCAACGATTTGGACCGGCCATAAAGAGTAAGGAGAGTGGATAATTGTGGTTTTTTAGTGGACAGGGAGGCCAATTGTCAGTCGAGATAATGGATCCCAAAATTGTGAGTATCGTTCCCTAATTCATCTATATTTTTAAATTGTTAATATAGTCCTGCAAATCTCCAGGGTTTCTTAGCCAATAGAGGAAAGGAAGAGGCTATTAGAGCAGGATTAGACCCAGGTTGTGCAGGGTTGGTACGTTTCAATCCCGCCTTCTCAATTTAGTCTTTGGATAAAGCGAACCCCCTTTTTTACGGGGTCGAATGGTCCTCACTCTCTCGTCCAGTGGTAATGTGTTCCTTCTAACTCGGTTATGGTGAACGGGATCTTGTGTGGGTGCGCAATTAGACACCTCATTTATATACCTTGCCTACTTGATTACTTTACTTTTACCAACAACCAAAAGGGTCTCTGTCTATACTTCCTGCTTCTTCACCAACTTGAATCCTTCCTTATCAGCTTTCAAACATGGGTTTTCTTCACTGTGCATGCATTTACATTGATCAGCTAATGACAGACCCAATTTGATAGTTTTAGCTAACCCGCATTTGACCCATATTGGCTGATATGGATTCTGAAGTTTGGCCAGTCTAAGCATTACAATTAGTGGATGAACCCATCACATTTTGGTTCACATTCAAATTTGTTTGATTGTTTTTATGTGAGTTATCTCAGCAACCGGTTCCCGGATAAGCAATTAAGTCGACCCCACCCAAATGAGATGCTTAAGGGAGGTTTAGAGAAGGACTCGAGTTCCACCATAGCCACGATAGTTAGAGTTTTTTTGCTCACATGTATGCTCAGTCCGTTGGATAAGGATGAAAATCAGTCGCTGCCCTGAGCAGGATTGTCGAGCCATGTTTTGTTATAAGCAAGAAACTAGAACCTAACCCCTAGATAATTGAAGATCATTATAAAAGCCCTAGGTTAGAAAGAAACTCGAACCTAACCCGGTATTTTCCAAATTGTAGTGACAATAGGGGTTTTCCAAAATTCTGCCAAATGTTATGGATTTCTTCTTTAAGGTGTTTTATTATAGAAACCTTATATTAGAAAGCAACTCGAACCTAACCCAGTAATTCCCAAGCTCTAAACACCATGAGAGCTTGGACTATACAATATATTTTCATTAAGTGATTGAATGAAGTAATCCACTTAAAATAACTATTTTTTCGAAATATTAAATTTTTTTCTACATACCTGTTAATATCATCATCAAACAAAACTATCCATGAGGACAGAGTTCAAGAACTTTGTCCACATGAACTATATCTCACAAAAGATAACAAGTGTTCAGTCAAGCAACGATGACGATTTGTGGTATTATGCGTCACAAGTTTGCGATGTTGCAACCTAATGAAACATAATACCATGAGTCATCACCATTATTATCCAACACTTATTAGCTATTTTAGAGTTAGTGAATTGAAAGTGGCTAAGTCAACGCAAAAAAGAAAGGTAATAAGTTTGACTAAATAAACTATTTTGATAATTGTACCTACATCTTCCACTACATGCATTGCTTGCATGCCTCACCTATCTCGACGTAATATCAACATTATTATTATTGGTATGTGTACCTTCTCTCAATGACAGTCTTCTTCCTATTTATTCTCCAAAGCAACTATATTATAGGGCCTTTTGGCACGACATTGTTTTGCATGCAACTTTTATTTTGTCAATCTTAGAAAGAAACTCGAACCTAACCCAGTAGTTTCCAAATTGTAGCGACAATAGGGGTTTGCCAGAATTCTACCAAATGTAATGGATTTCTTCTTTAAGGTGTTTTATTATAGAAACCTTATATTAGAAAGCAACTCGAACCTTACCTAGTAATTCCCAAGCTCTAAACACCATGAGAGCTTGGACTATACAATATATTTTCATTAAGTGATTGAATGAAGTAATCAACTTACAATAACTATTTTTTCAAAATATTAAAATTTTTTCTACATACCTGTTAATATCATCATCAAACAAAATTGTCCATGAGGACAGAGTTCAAGAACTCTGTCCACATGAACTATATCTCACAAAAGATAACAAGTGTTCAGCCAAGCAACGGTGACTATTCCTGGTATTATGCCTCACAAGTTTGCGATGTTGCAACCCCATGAAACATAATACCATGAATCGTCCCCATTATTAGCCAACATTTATTAGCTATTTTAGAGTTATTGAATTGAAAGTGGCTAAGTCAACGCAAAAAAGAAAGGTAATAAGTTTGACTAAATAAACTATTTTGATAATTGTACCTATGTCTTCTGCTACATGCATTGCTTGCATGACTCACCTATCTCGACGTACTATCAACATTATTATTATTGGTATGTGTACCTTCTCTCAATGACAGTCTTCTTCCTATTTATTCTCCAAAACAACTATATTATAGGGCCTTTTGGCACGACATTGTTTTGCATGCAACTTTTATTTTGTCAATCTAGCATAACTAAAGCACCAAACCTACAAACATACTATCAAAACAATAGAATATCAGTTTGGGATACTATATTTTTCCATTCGGTGATCCAGTACCTTCTATAATACCTTCAACCCTTCAAAATATAGGGGATAAGAGAAGGTACATGTGGTACGTAACAAGGAGAACCTAGATAATGCCTATAAATGAGTCATTAATGGTGATGATAAAAAATAGTTTCACCTTTTAATTGCTTCAATAGCCTATAAATAGTAAAGAATCCCTACTCTATAAATATCATTTCATGAAATAAAACACACCATAATCCACGCGTAATTTGATAAATGAATGGAAATAACTATCAATGGGCAATAATAATAATAATAATATACCCATAGATCTTAGTTTAGGGATGTATTGAGGTTTTTACCACATATTTGATAGTGTATGCATCCAATACTTGCTAGTTACTTGATCACTAATATCAATTGATTTTCCATCACTCTTATTGGTAACTCCAATTTTTTCACATTTCTAGTAACCTACAAATTCCAAACTCTTTGTTTTCACAGAGTTTTTGTGAGGTTATGGGTGCAAAAATATTGGAAATTGGCATCCTAAGGTTGAAAATTAGCATCCTAAGGAGCACTAAGCAAGCTACAACACTTTGTAGTAAATCGAGTGAGTAGAGATATAATGTCTGCAGCATTCTGCATACATCCTTCACTTGAATGATGTTAGTTCTTAGCGATCATGTATAGTGGATGTTTTGACCTCTTCAGTGCTACTCTATAGTGCATATATATATATATATATATATATATATAATCCATGGTGGTGAAGAGTGGACATTTCACTTGAATAATGTTTGGGTCTTGAAGCAAGTACTAGGTTTTTTTATGTCCTCTATTTTTTATTTGATGATTTTATGCCAATTTGCACCGTGTCTGATTTTTTTTTGCCCCTCTTACAATTAACACGATAAGATGACCTTTGTGGTTTAGACAGTTGATTAGCTTTAGAATTATTCCCTTGCCATGAGTGATATTTGATGTTTCCTTGCCCTTTTTCCATCCCTTGGTTTCATCAAATCATTGAGGAAGGCATGATATAGTTAATTTAAGAGCCTTTTGATTTGTGCGAATAGTCTTTTTTGGTTCTTTCTACTATGGGATTGCCTTAGGGTTGAAAATTAGTATGGGAAAACAAGTTAGCGTTGCCTTAGGGTTGAAAATGAATTTGGGGAAACAAGCATCATCAAGACAAGCTAAAAGGAATAAATCAGCAAATATTACAGACTGATATAAATGTATTTAAAACATTATTTTCATTCCTGAACATGCCAAGTAGCAGATCTGGAAATGTTCGCTCTTCACCATGGATTATATATATATATATATATATGATTGTTGTAGGTTACCACTGGGAAATATCCCTCTGAAGTGTTGGCTTATGCACTACAGAGTAGTGCTGAATAGGTTAAGACATCCAAGCAAGCTAAGGAGATTGGCATCCTAAGGAGCACTAAGCAAGCTACAACACTTTGTAGTAAATCGAATGAGTAGAGATATAATGTCTGCAACATTTTGCATGCATCCTTCACTTGAATGATGTTAGTTCTTGGTGATCATGTATAGTGGATGTTTTGACCTCTTCAATGCTACTTTGTAGTGCATATATATATATAATCCATGGTGGTGAAGAGTGAACATTTCACTTGAATGATGTTTGGGTCTTGAAGCAAGTACTAGGTTTTTTTATGTCCTCCATTTTTTATTTGATGATTTTATGCCAATTTTCACTGTGTTTGATTTTTTTTTGCCCCTCTTACAATTAACACAATAAGATGGCCTTTGTGGTTTAGACAGTTGGTTAGCTTTAGAATTATTCCCTGGTGTGAATGATATTTGATGTTTCCTTGCCCCTTTTCCATTCCTTGGTTTCATTAAATCATTGAGGAAGGCATGATATAGTTAATTTAAGAGCCTTTTGATTTGTGCAAATAGTCTTTTTTGGTTCTTTCTACTATGGGATTTCCTTAGGGTTGCCTTAGGGTTGAAAATTAGTATGGGAAAACAAGTTAGGATTTCCTTAGGGTTGAAAATTAATATGGGAAAACAAGCATCATCAAGACAAGCTAAAAGGAATAAATCAGCAAATATTACAGATTGATATAAATGTATTTAAAACATTATTTTCATTCCTGAACGTGCCAAGTAGCAGATCTGGAAATGTCCGCTCTTCACCAGCATGGATTATATATATATATGATTGTTGTAGCTTACCACTGGGAAATATGCCTCTGAAGTGCTAGCTTATGCACTACAGAGTAGCACTGAAGAGGTTAAAACATCCACTCTACAGGATCTCCAAGAACTCAACATCATTATTTGTCCATTACTGTAAAGGCGATGTACTAGAAGATTTGCCTGGACTTGTTGATTTCACTGTGATGTTGAACGTAAATGATAAACAGAGAGGAGAACTAAGCAAGATACAACACTTTGTAGGAAATCGAATGAGTAGAGATATAATGTCTGGAGCAATCTGCATACATCCTTCACTTGAATGATGTTAGTTCTTGGCAATCCTAACATCATTCAAGTGAAGGATGTATGCACACTGCTACAATATCATGATTCAACCATGAGGTGCTTAGTTGACTGGAAATTGGGTTAGGTAATACTTTGTCATTAATGGATAATCATGAATTTTATGGTTTATGCTTTGGTTCTTGAAGCAAGTACTAGGTATTTTGATGTCGTCTATTTTTTATTTGAACATTTTATGTCAATTTTCACTGTGTCTGATTTTTTTTGTCCCACTTACAATTAACACAATAAGATGACCTTTGTGGTTTAGACAGTTGGTTAGCTTTAGGATTATTCCCTAGTGTGAGTGATATTTAGCGTTTCCTTGCCCTTTTTCAATCCCCTTGGTTTCATCAAATCATTGAGGAAGGCATGATATGGTTAATTTAAGAGCCTTTTGATTTGTGGGGTATAGTCTTTTTTGGTTCTTTCTACTATGGGATTGCCTTAGGGTTGCCTTAGGGTTGAAAATTAGTATGGGAAAACAATTTAGCGTTGCCTTAGGGTTGAAAATTAATATGGGAAAACAAGCATCGTCAAGACAAGCTAAAAGGAATAAATCAGCAAATATTACAGACTGATAAAAATGTATTTAAAACATTCTTTTCATTCTTGAACGTGCCAAGTAGCAGATCTGAAAATGTCTGCTCTTCACCACCATGGATTAGATATATATATATATATATATATATATATATATACATGATTGTTGTAGGTTACCACTGGTAAATATGCCTCTGAAGTGTTGGCTTATGCACTACAGAGTAGCACTCATGAAGAGGTTAAAACATCCACTCTACAGGATCTCCAAGAACTCAACATCATTATTTATCCATTACTGTAAAGGCATTGTACTAGTAGATTTGCCTCGACTTGTTGATTTCACGGTGAAGTTGAATGTAAATGATAAACAGAGAGGAGCACTAAGCAAGCTACAACACTTTGTAGTAAATAGAATGAGTAGAGATATAATGTCTACAGCATTCTGCATACATCCTTCACTTGAATGATGTTAGTTCTTGGCGATCATGTATAGTGGATGTTTTAACCTCTTCATTGCTACTCTATAGTGCATATATATATAATCCATGGTGGTGAAGAGCGGACATTTCACTTGAATGATGTTTGGGTCTTGAAGCAAGTACTAGGTATTTTGATGTCCTCCATTTTTTATTTGATCATTTTATGCCAATTTTCACCGTGTCTGAATTTTTTTTTCCCCTCTTACAATTAACAGGATAAGATGACCTTTGTGGTTTAGACAGTTGGTTAACTTTAGAATTATTCCATGATGTGAGTGATATTTGATGTTTCCTTGCCCTTTTTCCATCCCCTTGTTTTCATCAAATCATTGAGGAAGGCATGATATGGTTAATTTAAGAGCCTTTTGATTTGTGGGGTATAGTCTTTTTTGGTTCTTTCTACTATGGGATTTCCCTAGGTTGCCTTAGGGTTGAAAATTAGTATGGGAAAACAAGTTAGCATTTCGTTGGGGTTGAAAATTAATATGTGAAAACAAGCATCATCATGAATATACATACTAGATGGACATAAAACTTTGTTTCATAAAGCAGTATGGGTGAACAATAGAAGACTACAAATCAATGATAAGTTAGGGATAATCTTCATTATAAAAGGACCTTTGGGTAGGCAGAACAGGGCATCAATTCATCCTCCATTGGAGTCCTTCAACCATTCATCTCGCTCCCCTTCGTTCGTAGGTCTCAAAATATTTACTTTGGGAACAAAGTACTTATACAGTTTAATCAAAGCCATCAGCTGTGCAAGATGTTGAAAGTAAGGATATTGTTTCATGTTTCACTTTTGTTGTCAAAAGGAATAATGAAAAGTTAGGAAGTACCAAATCTAGTCATTATGTGCACGCGGACTTAATGTAGGGAGAGAATTCATGTCTAATTTTTTGTTCTTGAATGGGAGCAATGATGAAACCACAATAGTGGTTTATAGATGGAAATCATGTAATGGAAATCACAGGGCAACTATCAAACATTGGGAAGAATCATTACACTGACAGGGGCCCTTAATGCAGAACAAACTTGGTATTTTAGGGCCAACTGGGGTTTTTGCTTCTCTTCTGCACAGGTCTAGAGATTTTTAGGGTTGTTTTGTGACCTGCGGTTGCAAGGAAAGCCACCAAAGACTGTTATTTGCTATTGATCTCCTTCAAGAGACTTCCAAGAATCACCTAAAGCACAATCCAGCTTGGTTTATAGGGTCTAAAATTAAATGGTATTGGTTTTATTTAGTTTTGTTTACCCCACCTTTTTTGGAGAAAAAGCACCCAGAATTCATGATATTACTATAAATTATTGTTTAGGAGGTTGGAACAGCCCTTATTTATTCCCAGAATGAAGGTTTGAGGATGTTGGAGTGCCCAGGCCTGCTCTTTATGTCCATATCTGTGCCCAGAATTGTTTGTTAATGTCATTTCAACCCTCAAATTCAACCAAACATTTCTCAAAGCCTGTTTTTCTATTGTTCATCACTTTTCATAGGGCTATTCATGCCCAGAACTACCTTTTAACCCTCCAATGTGGCCCAGATTTAGAGGTATGCATGTTTGGTGATGGATAAGTGCACAAGGGTGCCCAAGATGGTGAAATAGGGTTGCTTCATGCCCTTTTTTACTGCCAAACAAGTTTGTTTGTGCCCAGAATTCATGTGGATTCTGCTATAAGGCATATGAATGAGATTTTAGGGTTGCTTTCACCCATAGATTTCTCATTTTCATAGCCAAAATTGCAAAGACCGCCTCCTATTGCCATTGATCATCATCTTTTATTGCTGCAATGTGCCCAGATCTGAAAGTTGGCCTAATTATAGCTGATTTGAGATGCTTTACTATTTGTTGTGACCTTCAGAATGCTCCCAAAGTGCTCAGATTTGTCCCTTTGATGCTCATACTTGATTCTAGAGTTGTTTATGCCCATAGGATTGCCCAACATTGCTCCTAGTGTGACATTGAAAATACCAATTTTGTTCTGAAAGCCCTAAATAGGGCCAATTCACCTTGGTGTACTAGTTTATTTTTAGAGGAAGGCCTTCTCTCATTACTTGAGGAACATTCACCCTTGGAGACACATGCATAAGGGTAGTATCCAGCCCTACCAAAGGAGAAAGTCATCATTTGAAGCATGCTTACACTCTTTTATACACCATTTCATGAGAGATATTACATGCTTGGTGGTTACTCATTGATTTGGTCCACTTGGAAGGTTATTCACATGGTTCATGCCCTATTTTGTGAAGAACGTTTTTGTATTTGGGGTTTGCTTTATAGATTGACTATTTTGCACATGGGTGGCATCTAGGGCCTACAAAGCAAGTTGTGTTTTACTCCAAATAGTGTTATGATGTATAGGAATCCTACAAAGCTAATTGACTCAATAATGAAGTAGGTTTAGAGTCTCGATGTTTATATTTCTAGGTTAATTTTTTTTTGAATTTAAGTGTCATGTGTGTGACCTGTGCATTCCCACATTCACTTGGTTAATTTAGTATGGATTGGGATGAATTGAACATTTTGTTACCAATCCATTCAGTCATACCCTGATTTGCTTGGTTCGGTACCAAACTTGTCACTCGAATCGTTTCAAAGGCCGAGTCAGCTCGGTTGGGGGTCAACTCTGTTGACTCGGACACCTTAGTAGAAACACACTTGATAAAATCTACAACTATTATTGTTGGAAAGAGGGTAGGCCAGTAAAAGGAAAAGGAAATGTTAAGAAAAGGAAATGCTAGCAATAAGTGAGAATGGATAATTGTATGTAACTAAAAGAGGGGCATACATTAGAATTTTTTAGAATTTCCAATGTACTGTTGTAGGAATGCCACTATGAAAATAAGGCATTGACTTGATAGTCACAATCCCATTAGTATCATAAATTATGGGAGAGATCAGAAAAACATCCCTACGCAAATATTAACCGATAAGTATGGTTTTGGTGTTTCATTTGGAGAATAAAATCCTATAACAATAGTTGTTATTATGACTCTTAAAGGGTCCTAGCTGAGATCTGTGCACTTTTAGGCCCTTCAACTTTCAAGCAAAAGAAGCCATAAACAACAAGTATGTGCACCCTAGAAAACATGGAAACTATCATAAAAACATATTAGGTAAAATGGATAATCATATACAACATCATTCATGGGAAAAATAAAAACCACTTACAACCATCAAAAGTAAGGGTTACAACAACAAAGAGTGTAGAGTAAGGAGAGACGAGTGGCCAGGAAAATGAATAATCGGGCCAATGTAGTGTGGAAAATTGACCAGCTAGAAGTTTGGAAGAGGAGATTAATCAAGATTCCTTGAAAAAGGAACTCATGTCAAAGATGTTTTTTTATGGAAGTGACCAACATACCAACTTCGTATCACTTCTATCTGAAGTAAATGTAGATGAATGGGAAGATATGTTCTTTGAAGGAGATATTCCATTAAAGGAGAACCTCCAGGTTTTGTACAGACATATATTGGCATAAATTGTAGTGTTATATTTGATGCATATGCATAACATATCGTCTCAAGCTTGACAACATTGAAAGGCCAAAGTACAATGACCATAAGCATACATATGAAGCTTATGAAGCCTACCCACATCATGTTAGGAAAAGGAAATGCAAGCAATAAGTGAGAATGGAGAATTGTATGTAACTAAAAGAGGGGCATACATTAGAATTTTCAGGGCTACTAAATGCCCACACCTATTAACTAAACTCATTCTTGACAAGATTTTTCTTTAACAAGTTTTTTGCTTACAAGTATTTCCAATTTTTTTTGCATATAAGTCTTTCCAAGTTTTTTTTCTGGTATTTTGCTATGCTTATTCCAAATTTTTGTTTGGCCATGGTGCAGGTAGAACCAAACAGGTATTTGTCAAACCTGTCTTCCTCCAGCAAAGAGAGTTTGGGAAGGCTAGAGGAAAGTGAGTCACCCAGTAGGTCTACACGAGCTAGATCAACTAGATGTCAGAAGATTAGAAGAAAATTCGACAAACGCATGAATTTTTTTCTCCAAGGAGGGGGGTCATGTTCCTATGATGATTAGACAGTGGGAGACATCAACGTGCCCTTAAGGTACCAACACCTAGTGAAACAATGGGTTCCTAGCGATCTTCCTCAAGTAAACATTGATTTTTGTGTGAATGAGAGGATATATAGAATTGCACCATCGTCATTGCATGGATTGGGGTTGTTTTGCATGGATGGCATAAAGGTTGGATACGGTAGATGTACAGAATTGATGGAATATGTTGGACCCTATTACAACTATAGTGATTGGATGCACCTGGTCCAATATACACGAAGTATGCATAGATATGTGTTATCAGCGAATTATATACAATTGAAAGACAAAGCTCAAAATAAAGGAGCAACGTTGTACATGGACAAAAGGCCAAAAACAATCGGTAATATTGCGGAGTTTATAAACAGTACACAACCATGGTCTACACTAAAGCAACCCAACTGCATATTCGAGTCGTGTGAAGGAAACCATGTCTTTGTATGTGCAATTAAATCAATAGTTGTTGGTCAAGAACTTCTTATTGATTACAATTTGAATCGTATAGATACAAACAATGTTAGTATGGTTGTGGTACAACAAACAATTTAACCACCCTTTTATTAATTATTTTAACATCTATATATAGGACTTTTCGTTAGCATTTAATTGAAATTTTCTACTTTTCATGTTTCCTTATGTAACTTTTAGAATGTTTTTTATGTAGGGTTCTCTCAGGGGCACCTCCATCTCCATAGATGTTTGTCGACCCGATTCAAGGCAGCAGGTATACATCGATATTGCCAATGTAATATTAAATTTAGGATGGACATACAGATACGTTGTTATGTATTTTAATTAGTATATTAGGTTCGTTTATATAATATTATCTATTTTCCATGCAGAGTGTTGATCAGGGAAGCCAACCGGCTATTGATCAGCCGACTACAGCATCAAGGAAACAACCAAACATGAATGTAATTTTCCATTTCAAATACTTTAAAATCGTAAACATGTATATCATGACGCATAATGTTTATTTTGTTATGTATTCTTTCGTTTTTATGGTTGCATTCATGATGGTAATGTTGTCTACCTTTTTTGTAGATTGACCGAGGAAAGTCCCTAGCTGTTGATCAAACGACTAGAGCCTCGGGGAAAACAGTAAACCTAAATGTAATTCCACATTCTAAATACTTCAAAAATGTACACATATAAAACATGTAGCATAGTGTTTATTTTTGTTCTGTATTTATTAGCTTTTACATATTGCACTCATTGTGATAATGTTCTCTACTTTTTTTGCAGGTGGTTGATCGAGGTAAATCCTCATCTATTGATCAGACCACACCCTCGTCTAGGCATCAGGTAATCCTAGATGTAATCCCTAATATAATTATTTGCGCACACTATTGCTTCAAATACTAAGCAATTTTTAATATATTTCAATTGCAGACAGTGGATTCCGTTTATGAAACAGTGTCTCAAAACTCTTTATAGAATGAGGTCTCTTAGTTGATGAGAGATAGTGAAATTAGAGAGTATGCAGACCTGTTGAGGGTGCTACAAAGGATAAGAGAAAAACAAAATGAGGAACTGATTCGTCTGACATTGGCAGTTCCACTAACAGAAGGGCTCGAACAAAGGATTCAATTGTTTTTACAGCAACGTAAACAAGTGGACGTAAGTTATCGAATAAAAATGCAAATTCATTTATAAAAACTTTATAATATTTGATTTTATATGCTATTGAACTTATAATACAATGGTTTGAATTTATAGCGCACTATGGAGATTATCAATGGTAGTCAAGGAAATGTTGGTCCCAGTGACCAAACCACTCCATGTACACCACATACTGCTCCCATATTGTCCACTGAACAATTGGCAACACACTTTGCGACACCCCCGAGGGCAACGGAGGGTGCAGCCGATGTTGTCCCACCCACAACAAATGTTGCAGAACAAGGGGTGGATGCAGGGTTAGATAGATATGTGGAAGCATTTCCTGGATCTTCTTATGTGATTATCACTGGTTCAATAGTGTGTACATTTTTGGTGAATGAAGAACAAGTTCCAATAAAGCTAGAGAGGATTCCAGGTCATTATAGATTGTTCAATTTAGTTTTTATAATTTGTGTCTAATATACCGATAAAATTTTCTAATGTTGACTAACGATGGCATTAATGTTTTGTAGGAAATGATATATTTTATAAACATATGAATGATTTGGCCTTGGAAATATTTGGGGCCCACAATCCGTACAATGTGGAACAAGCATCCAAAATCTTTAAAGGATGATCTGACTAATCGCTTGGTTACTCTATTCAGAAAAGATACCTTCGATACATCGAAGGTCCTACAGAAGGCTGGAAAACATCTGAATATTGTCAGAGACCAGTATAGGGTTCACCTAGAAAAGAACCCTAGGTATAAGTGCCCTCCAATGATTCCATCTATGGAGTGGAAAGCCCTGGTGGAAGATGGAAAAGAGAAGGGCCTAAGAAAATCAGGAAAGATACCACCAGGTGGAACAGGGAGGTATGCAATACATTCCAAAATGTAAGGATAAGCCTTATTATTACTAGTTTTTATATCAATTTTGGTACATCGACTAATGTGTTTAAAAACTTAATTAGGCTCTCAGACACATCTAAGGCCACAAAGGCAAGAATTGAAAAAATTGGCCAACACAAGCTTGGGCCTGGTGGTTACTCCAACTTCGCGGCCTGATATTTAAGTATCACAAAACCTGAATCCGCATCCAAATATCATACATAATATTATTTTTGTTTTGTTCTGACAAAAGCTTTAAAATTAATGACATCATGCAAATATGAAGGCCGACCAGTTCAAAGAATTTCCCAGTGCAGATTACATGAAGCTTGGCTTCAAACAGGGCTTTGACGTCGTTGTTGAACACTAGAGAAGCTTGTCTGGGAATACTGTACGATCTTCTGTTGATCCATCTGGTGCCCAGGTATGTGAAAACTGCATTGTTTAATGATAATTTATTAATGCTCATGCAATTTGTTCCTTATAAATAAATTAACATAAATTATTTATTCGTTTTTGTGCAAGAAAGTAATGATCCCGTTCATGTCGAGGATGTAGTACATGACCAACCAAACGAAGATCATGCCTCTCATCCTGGTAATGAATTTATTAATGTGCTACTTTTTTTTATAGACCATTGCAGATGATGAACATTAATTCTAATTCTACACAATTCAACTGCAGAGCATGTAGAACAGGTTGGGCCTATACGAGATAATGTTGAACATGTTGATGTGCCCATGGCAGGTAAAAACACACATTCGTAATGTTTTTTTAAATGAATTACTCATATTTATCAAAATTTAAATATATTAATGAAAGATTTTAACATTATTGCATAAATTCATTGCCCCTCGTCTGATGTTCAACCTTGCGAGCAGACTAGTAGGGATACCGATGATCAGATTCCTGAAGATGTGACTCAAACTAAATATTTAAAGAGAAGAAAAGTAAAAAGGAAGTGACTAAACGAATTTTGAGTAATATTTATTTATAAAAAAACATTTAATGGTTTTTTCCTCTATTTCATGAATGAATGTTTGAATGAATGCTTTACTGAATGGTTTACTGATTTTTTTTTCTGCCATTGACTAAATTAATGTTTTAATGAATGGTTTTTTCAGCTGTTGAATGATTGAATGGTTTAATGAATGATTTAATGAAAGCATCTTTCAACTATTGAGTGAAATAATTTGCAGTAGATGCATTGTTATTTGCATTGTAAATGCATTGTTATTTGGATTGTGAAATAGTGAAATAAATTGTTATTTGCAAGTATATGCATTGGGTTTGGGGAGTTGAGAGTGATGTGAGGGGGGGGGAGGCCATAAGAGCTTCCACCTTCACGTGGTTGGTCCTGTTTAGTAGAGAATATTAAATTATTCTCGAAACAAAGAGGAGCTCAATGAATGGTAAGGAAGAATACATTAAAAAACATCTATTTCTATAATTTTAGTGTATAATTTTCACTATTGCTATTTGACTCCTCCATTGGAACTTGTTACAGATAGCGTTGAGAAACATTTCCATAGTTAAGAGGCAAGAAATGGCGTTTTGATTAGATCGATGATACATAGTATTTTTGGTTATCCATGTTTTATCAGGTGATATATTCTTAACAGTTAATTTACTTGAATAGTTAAATAGTATTGTAATTTACATTGTAATAGAATTGTATTTATTTAGATTGGTTTTGTTATGTTCATAAACAAACATAAATTTATTTGATGGGTCCTAACATGAAACTATTGCAACAGGACAAAAAATGAAGTATGTTGAATGATGTTTTGAAAGGTAAAGCATAAGAAGACAGTGTGAAGATCCACAAATCAAGGTATAATTATTTTTTCTTTTGTTTGTTTGAGCTATGTATTGGGTATTTATGCATGTGCACACACATACATTTAGTTGATGATGATGATTACCATACATTGAGGTGAACTTTGTTCTATTTGATCTAAACAATTACCTTAAATATTTTGATTTATCATGATAACTGGCCCCTTGGTAATACTTTACCAATACCATATAGCTAGGACAACAAAATTAAATGTAGGCATTTCATTACAAGAAATATGATAGGCATTTGAGTTTGATGGGAATATGAAAGGTCAAAAGACAGAAAAAGATAGATATACTTGTGAGGAAAATGGTATCTGAAGCGTTGTTTCCCTATTATTCCACATGAGTATATTGTTATCTGCCCTAGTTTATCTTTCTCCAGTAGTTTTGTAATTTGTTTCTTAATCTCATATCTTGTTCAACTTTCATGTTTGATTGTGCAGTGGAAAACTTATGTTTATATTTGTGCTTATCCTTGTAGGTTGTGAGTTGGGCATGGTACACATTGGTATTTTCAGTTTCCATTGTAAATTTTCTCCCCAACATCACTATGCACTTTATTACTCATAATTGCTAATTTGTTACAAATTATTCTTTGTGCAAATCTTTTATTAGGCATTTATATCTTTCTGTATTGCTTCCAATTTATCACCGAGTTTAAAGTGGTCACTTAGAGCAAGCATCTCAAATATGGAATACAAAAGAAGAATGACTGCATTGATAATTATGGTAACAAAGTATTCAGATCTGCTTGAAAAAATAAAGATCTATTTGCTACTTTATTTCTGGAAGGCATTGTTTGAATGCTTAAGTTATAAAAACTGTTTATTTTTGTTGTTTTCAAGCAATCTTCCAGAGGTATCCACGGCCTGAAAAAGAGTATCAGTCATTTTCACTGATTTACAATGATAGATCACTAGATTTGGTATGACATATTTTCGCTAAAGGAAACATTTTCACATTTGTTGGAAACATTTTCGAGGTTCTTTCCTAAGGAAAATATGTTTTTATTGAAGAAATCCCATTTGCAGCCAAGACTTTTGGTGGTGTTGATCTTAATCACTTCAAGGGTAAATATCAATATGCTCCTGTTACTCGAAACAGTTACTGGAAGGTATGTAATAGAATCATGTTAGTTTTCCAGGTTTAAGATTGACTATATTCAAGGATAAACACATGCATACCATGTTCTTTGTATGATTCAATATAGTTACTAGTAGGTATGTCATGGGATTAATATACTCTAATAAATCGATTTTGCTATTTCCTTCAATTTGACATGGGAGACTTCCTCATTGATGATCAATCAACAGGTCAGCATACAATCCATCTTATTCGATTGGGAACATGATTGCTTCTTAAGGAAGCTTATGAAAATATTGATGGAATTTTATGAGCATTTTGTTGCAGGTTTCTGTGCTGGAGGTTGTGTTTCTATTGCAGATTCTGGAACTTTTTTGCTAGTTGGTCCATTGGTAAAGCATGCATACCTTTGATCTTTTGTAAATTTCTTGTATAATTTAGTGGTGTTTTCTAGGTCTGTGCACAATATGCTATTGTTGTAAAGAATAAGTGTTTCATAGCCACACCAAGGATATAAGGAAGAAAAAGCTATTTCAGAATCATAACCAACAGAGTATTATCATTTAAATGAATTTTTTTGAAATAAACAATAGTAGACAATTTTATCAGCTAGCAAGTGTAAGTATTAACAACCATCATGTATCATCACATAGGCATTATTATCATCATTTAGATTAACTGTAAATACTACTATATATAAACATGAATTACTAGTTGAGTTAACCATCCTTTTAAGGGTTTATACAAGTACTCCTTAGCTTGAAAAGAATGCTTTTGGAAGGCAGAATTCAATGATATTGTTGATATTTCCCCATAACTCAAATATGAACCTAACTTGGTTGATTTATGCAGGTCTGTTTGATAGGTTTTAGGGCTAGAAATGATAGTAACACTGATCAGTAAGGAAAGAATCCCTAATTTTCCCTACTAAAAAATTAAATGGGGTCGTTGTAAGGAAGAAAGTAACCTTTTATCAAGGCCAAATTATCCCAACCCCTGAAACATGTCAAATATGAAACCCTAACTCTGACTTTTAACTGGTTATTTTAGGTTGCTTCTCAAGTTCGTGGATGTAGACAAGAAGATAGGTGACGCACTAGAGGATCTAGGGATAAATAGGCATGCCAAAATTTGAGGGTGGCTTAGAATTTGAAAATTGTTGTTATTTTTGGATTATTGAATTTTATAAATTTCTAAGGTTTTCTAGTTTATAAAAGCGCAGATCTAATCTAACACTACACTAATCACGCAAATGCGTCTATTTACACATGAAATACTAAAATTTGATCAAAATGACAAATCTTAGGGTTTTTGTGAAATTTACTTCAAACCCAAGGCCATGGGGGATGGTGATCACCCTCCCTCTTGGAATATTTCCCTAAGGCTCACCAACTAGGACTTCCAAAAATAGCCTCTAGGGTTTGTTGGAGGATCCTAATTAGGGAAAAAATCAGAGATCTAAGGACAAACAAGAGAAAAATCCTTCAAGAGGATGTTTTATAACATGTAAAAGTTGACTAAAGCTGGTAAAAATCCCTAATTCAGAGAAAACGCAGCATTAAAACCACCATTCAATCCATAGAAGCATAATTTCACCAAACTTTACCAATGGAGCAACCAAGAAAACCCTAGATCCTCCTTGTGCTTGTGTTCTTCCAACAATGCTAGCATCAATCTTGCATGTGCATGAAACCCTAGAATCCACCCATCATTTTACCATAAATCCAAAGAAGAAATAGTAATATATTTGATAAGTTTCCCCTATGAATCCATAGGCAAGTCTATATCAAAGCATCTTCTTCACATGAAATATTTTGCTAGATCCATTGATTTGCAGATAATGGTGCTTCCACATGATTCAGTATTGTAATTGCAAGAGGAACTTCACAAACATTTATAGATTCTCAACCAGTCGTAAAAGGACAAGCAAGCATACATTTACCAGAATCCCAACAACTATTTAAAGGATCAAAGACAATCACCTGTCTCTTCTATTGAACAATCATAGAGTGAAATTATGTTGCATATAACTTGATTTTAGCTGCGTTACTGGATCCACCACCCTAGTGTGTAGGATCCGCTAACAATTGCAACAGGTTGATCTACCTTAGCTACCAAACTAGGCATATGTGCTTTTTCGGTGGAAGGACTGTTAATGTTCAAAGGTGTTACTGAATCTGTAATACTTCCAGTTGATGTAACTCTTCTTGCAATGGGGACCATAAGAAGAGAGTTTGATCTATCTTGGCCAAACAAAATTGAAGTCTGGACCTGTTCATTCTGCAGACCAAGATCACTTGAATTGATTCCAGTCACTAAGGTAGAAAGAGTTACCATACCTAGTTGTTTCTCCCTCTGCTTCCTGACTACTGCAGAGGATTTCATGTTATATGATGGTCCAAGAGAAGTAGTAGACACAGATACAAATGTGAGAGGTTGTGATAGTTCCCCTGATTTTGACAACGGTGTTCGCTGTAGAGCACCTCTAACCTCTGCTTTTTGGAATTCCCTGGAATTTTTGACCAATTTTATATTTTGGAAAAGGTCATGCCTTTTTTTACCATTTTGACCTAGTTGGCCTTTTCTTCCTTAAGGTTCGATATGCTATTGCACGATATGATATAGCATATCAGTCATTTTTTCTGCACTTGTTGCATTTATGAATTTCTTTGTAAATAACAGAAATTCTCTCTAGCCCTTATCTTTAATTGACAACTAAATTATTTGTCTATCCTCTATATTGTCCTGAGTTCTTCTCAAGTGATCTATATCTCCATTGGGCATCCACAAACTAATTATATTTTACATTTTAGTCCTTCGGTTGACTTGGACTTGAGCATGGATTTTATTTATATGTTTGACAAAATGATTCTATATCATCACTCATTTGGACATGTTGAGTGAAAATCTATCATATCTAAAACACTAATTAGATTATTTTGATGCATAAAATTCAATGATCACCGACAGAGTGTGTGATCTAGAATGAAAAGGATATATAGAAGCATACCATACTGATATGTCATAAGAGTTGTCAGATTATTTACATATTTATTGGAATAATATCCACCATTATCTGTGTGAAGGATATTGATCCCCTTACCAGATTGATTCTCTGCAAGAGCTTTAAAATATCGAAGAAAAGCAAACACATCATCTTTGTGTTTTAAGAAGTAGACCCCTGTGTATATAGAGATATAATCAATGAAGGTTAGAACTTAGTACATATATTTATTTATTCATAGATAGGTGAGGAAAGGGACCGGTAATGTCACCGGGCACAAAATCGAGAAGTGATGTGGCTCTCTTAGCCTTTCCTTTCTCAAATCTCTCTTCAAGGTGCCTACCAAGAGTATATATTGGACAAACTCCATCTAAGAAGGATATAGGTGGTAACCCCACTATCCCGTCTTCTTTGATTAATTGATGCAATTAACGTAAGTTAATATGCCCAAACATATCATGCCATAACTTACTAACATCATTAGAATGCATTAACAAAGCTAAAGTAGGAGTTTTAAGTAAGAACTTTGAAAAAACATACAATTTATTTTTATGATCAACTTTTCTAAGTGAAATCTTTCAATTTTTTTTTGTTAAATCTACCAACAGGCATCACTTTTTCGACAGTGTTCCAATGCTTCTGTGAAACATCTGACACATGAAGGTGACGATCAACCAATGCTTTGTATTAACCTTCTGACGGCAATGTCATGACTCTGACACTTCATCCCATCGGACGACCGATGCTTCAAGTGTCAGCAGGCGTCAAAAATCCGATGCATTCTTGATAAAAACATCGACGGCATTGCCATGACTCCGACGCTTCTACCCGTCGGAAGGCCGACCCTTCAAGTGTCGGTAGGCATTGGATTTTCAATGGTTTATGCAAGTTTTGATTGACACTTTGAAAGAGAAAACTGTCAAATAGGCGACACCATGGTGTGTCGCATCTTCGAACCACTTTGCTAGCCTGTCGAATATCCAATGTTATGCCATCGACGGAAAAAAAAAGTGTATGTGTCGAAGATGCGACAGAGAAGTGTTAAAATTCAGACATGCAAGGTGTCAAATTTTGGGTTGAAATTATGTTGTGGGAAAATCCAAACACATTGAAGGATACCAAGCAAAAATTATAAAAATTGGGAGGCATGTCCTCATCCCACACATCCACAAACTCTTTAATGTAGTAGTCAAGCAAGGGTCCCTACACCTTGGACTTAGAGCCTCATTATTCTTATTTAAAGTGGTGATAAAAATAAACCTTCTAATTATCAGAGCATTATCATTATCCCTCTCTTAGCTAAGTTATATGGTATTATATTAGAAAAGAAGATCAACGAATGGCTAGAAATGGAGGGAAAATCTTTGTGTCTCTTGTCTCTTGTGATTATTGTTGTGCATGTTATTCTCTCAGATAAGATCTTAGATCATATTGCTTAAATGATAAAAATATAACACAGTTTCAAAGCTAACCTGACAAGAAAACACTATGCAGCTGCAGAATCTAGGGATTCTTAATTTTTGGATCTCTCTCCACAATCCATCAGCAAAAGCAGGCTAGGATAACTCTCCATTGAAGGGTGCATCTTTCTGTCGAAGTAGAATTTGATTACAGGCATTTTTAATTTTTGCTGCGGGAAATTAGGGCTTTTTACAGAAGAGGAATTTTTTAGTGAGCCCAACATAGGATTTCTCTCCTCATCAAAATCGAATTTTAGCGACCAAGGTTGAATTTTTTGATTGAGTAAAACTCCAAGAAATTCAAACCCTAGTTTGACCCTGAGCCTAAAAAACCCTAAAATACTAAACCAGGTAGTTTTGGTACATTTTCTATATCTCTGGATTGAAGAAGTATTAGGAGCCAAAATTTTCACAAACTGAAAATAAAATCCTACTGTACCATTTGTAAAAAATTTGGTGTCAGATTCTCTATATTATGGGATATATGATTCCTCCAAATCAAGGTTCCAGCCTCTTCCACGATTCACCCCTAAATAGGACACCTAGGGAGAATTTATATATCTCGATCTACGAAGGTCCAAATGAAATTTTTGCAAGATTTTCCAGATAGGGAACGGATTGTACTTTCTGTGGTAAAAGTTTTAGATCTAGATGATGAAACGGAGACGCGTGGAAGTCCATACAAGTTTGCTATGATGAATGGTCTTGAAATAAGTCACCTTGGAAAAACTCTCATAAGTCCCAGTTGGGGAAAGTAATTATGCTCAAACCTGTCATGTTGGAAAGAAGAAATACGAGGCTAATTTAGTATGAAAGTTCAAACACATAGGAGTAGTAATTTCAGAGATACCACAAAAACAATATCAGGAATTTCTGCAGAGGAAATTGGAAAACTAGGGCTTCCTGTTCCGGGAGCTTTCCTCCACTGTTTTCAGAAAAGGAGTACATTCGACAGCTCACCTTGAAGAGGCCCATATTTATATCCAATCATATCTGAAAGATTCCAAGTTTCTAAAATTAGGGTTTCTCTGACAAACCCAAGATCAGCCAACTCTAGAACCAGGACAGACACGTTAAATCGGTAAGATCTAATCTTTTGCTATTTACAATTGATGTTCTCATTTCAATATGATTAATCACACCAGCATGATGACAAGCTTGGTGAAGCTAACAAATTCCAAGCATGGAAGTATAGGATTTCACTGGTTCTTGAAGAAAATGAATTGGACACCTACATAAGTGGAGAGCTTCCTGTTCCAGAGGGAGATGAGGCTAAAATCTTTACACAAGAAGAACTTGGTCAAGGCCAAGAAAATCATTGCTAATTCAATCAAGGATCACCTTATACCACAAGTGTCTTCCCTAAAGACACCTAAGTAGATGTTTGATCCCTTGACCAAGCTATTTGAAGGGAAGAACATAAATCAAAAGATGACTTTGAGAAACCAGTTGAAGAATGTGAAGATCTAGAATGCAGTGACCATACAGTCATACTTTACAAGGGTCTCTCAAATCAAAGAACAACTTGAAGCAGTAGAAGAAGAAGTGGAGAATGCAGAATTTGTGATAACCACCTTGTATGGCCTCCCAGGATCATGGGATTCATTCATTCGAATAATGTGTGCCAGAAGGAAGTGATTACTTTCAGCAGACTCTAGGAAGAGCACACACAAGATGAAGCTCGGCCCATAATAAGAGAAGAGAATATGGGAGCAACTGAATATCAAGAGCTCATGATTCAAAGAAGATCCCTCAAGTGATGAGGAATATGAAGAACTCAATTCTTGAAGAACCTCTTATTCATCTTAAGCATTTGGATAAGAAATGATGTTGTTATGAATGAAGAAGATGATGAAGCTAAAAGGACTCTAGTACCCATGAAACAAATAAATATAAGTATTCAATTGTCATTTCATGATATTATTTTGTTATGTATTTGTTTATATTCAATTGATGTATTATGCATGATAGAATGTTTGCATTAATGACATTATACTACTAATATGCATGTGATGGGTAAGTAGCTCATGGTGCTATACAACTCTCCATTTCTACTTATCTAGAATGAAACCTCTTTGCTGACATATTGGATTAGTGCACAATCTCAATGATGTCTTGGTAGAGATGGAAGGCGTCTAGAAAGTTTCCATGATATATGGATGAATGTTGTATTGAATGAAATAGTTGCATGATTATATCTTTATGCATAAGAATTTTCCATTGTGAATATGCCTTATGAAATTATTCTAACCATACAACTGGTGCATTTGACTTGTAGGAAAGATCGCAAATAATAGCCTACAAGAAAAGAAGGATGAGACTCGTTCTGAAGAACAAGTGACTACAGTTCAAGAAATAATCCAAAATGAAGAATAGCATGACGAGACTTCAAGAGGCCTTAGACACAGTGCAATTATGTAACACTATTGAGCGACATCATTGATGCAGAACCTTCAAGCTATGAAGAATAAGCCAAGAAGAAAGGGAAGGAGAGTACCAGTTCAGGAAGAATGATGTCTACGATGCGGTATCGAGACCTGAAGGGAATTCCATAGTTTCTTCAATATGGATATACAATATCCAGCATGCAATAGATGACAACATCATGGGATACAAGGAAAGATTGGTAGCACAAGGCTTCTCACAGAAAGAAGGCATAGAATACGAAGAGACATTTGCAGCCACTGGAAGTCGAGACACATGACAATTAGACTCATGTGAGCATAGAAAGAAAGAAGGCCTTGTATGATCTTAGAAGACACCCATGGGATAACACATACATGAGGAGTTTGAAGATCACCTAGAGTGATGAAGATCTTAACCTTTGCTACAAGGTTGAAGATGAAATCCTATAGAGGATGACAAGCTCACAGATGGGTGCAAGAAGAACTTTTGAAAAGGTTCAAGATAGAGGATCTTGGTATCCAGTGACCCTAAATGGATACATAGAATATTAGTAGCATAGGAATCTACTTGTCACTCCAGTACATAATATTTCATTGCATAGAGTATGAGATTCAGAGGGAGAATGATGCTCCGCTTCATAGGCAGTGATTGCAGAAGATCCTGAGGTTCGACATGATACGACGGGATGGATAGCTTATTGATAGCTCTAGTATTTAGTGAGAGTAAAGTGGATTCCAACCTTTACTTCAAGGTTGAAGGCAAAAGACCACTGATGCTCCTGTTATATGTCGATGACTTGTTCCTGATAGAAAAGAGAAACTCATTAAAGTTTCAAGAAAGAGACTTGCTGCTGAGTTCAAGATGAAGGACCTGAGTATGATGCACTACTTTCTAGGCATGGAGGTGTGGCAGAATACAGATGGAATCTCCCTGGGACAAGGGAAGTATGAAATAGAGATCCTGAAGAGGTTTGGGGTGATGGACTGCAAGTCCATGACCACACCTATGGCATCAAACCTGAAGCTATTAAGTGATGCTTCATCAGAGTTGGTTGATGCTACGATGTATCGTCAAATGATTGGGTCCTTGATGTACCTCATGAATATGAGACTAGATATTTGCTTTGTTGTGAACACATTGAGCTAGTTCTTGACGGATCCGAGACATGTTCACTTGATTGCTGTAAAGCATATTCTAAGGTACCTTAAAGGTACGGTTGATTATGGGCTCAAGTATGAGGTGAATCAAAATATTAACCTAGAAGGTTATGTGGATTCGAATTGGGCAGGGAGTGCCATTAATAGGAAGAGCACTTCGGGGTGTTTCTTCAGTATGGGATCATGTGTGATATATTGGTTTAGAAGGAAGCAATCATGTGTAGCACTGAGTACAGCCGAAGTAGAGTATGTCACATATTATTCGGCTAGTTGTGAGGTAGTGTGGTTGAGGAAGCTACTATTTGATTTTTTTGATCTCCAGTTGGATGCTACTTGTATATTTTGTGACAACTAGAGTTGTGTGAAGTTGTTGGAGATCTCGGTGTTCCATGACAAGTTGAAGCATATCGATATCAAATATATCACTATATTAGGGATATGGTGTAGAGAGGAGCAGTGAAGCTCCAGTATGTTGCAACGGACGAGCAGATAGCTGATGTGTTGACCAAGCCATTGGCCAGAGTGAAGTTTGAGTACTTTAGGGAGAAGCTTGGTGTTCTCCAGATCGAGGTTCATTCCAAAGGAAAGTGATGAGTCCGTGAGCCCTTCTGACATGAACATTGGATGTGTTCCTCTCGTGGTCAGATGTAAGTGCAGATCCCTTTTGACATGATTGTTGGATGTGTTCCTCTCATGGTCATATGTAAGTGCAGATCCCTTTTGACATGAATGTTGGATGTGTTCCTCTCATGGTCAGATGTAAGTGCAGAGCCTTTCTGACATGGATGTAGGATTAGTTCCTCCCATGGTCAGATGTAAGTGCAGAGCCTTTCTGACATGGATGCAGGATTAGTTCCTCCCATGGTCAGATGTAAGTGCAGAGCCTTTCTAACATGGATGCGGGATTAGTTCCTCCCATGGTCAGATGTAAGTGCAGAGCCTTTCTGACATGGATGCAGGATGTGTTCCTCCCATGGTCAGATGTGAGTGTTGGGTAGGCCTTTCTAACATGGATGCAGGATGTGTTCCTCCCATGGTCAGATATAAGCGTTGAAGAAGAAGAAGACCTACATGGAGGCTAGGGCTACAACCAGCATGAAAAGGGGTTGGCTCTATAGAACTTCATGTGACGAGTAGAATTGAGAGATAGCACCATTTGATCGAGACGGTTGGAGTAGTGACGACGATGATGATCCAACGATGATCCATATTTGATGATGATTCAGTGATGATGATCTAGCTTTGATGATGATCCAGTGACGAAGACTTATACTGATGAATTGTGTCAAGAGAATACCTTCCTAGTTAAGAGGGAGTGTTGATGTATTTGTAACTTCGGAATGTATTCACTTGTATATCTTATATTGTACCCCAATGTTCCTATCGAGAGAGTCATTAATATAATAAAGTCATGTAAATTCATTGAGGTTAACCCTCTATTGTAAGTTGAGGCAATAGTCCCCACAATTGAGATGAGGTTAACCCTCATTGTTGATTAGGGGGCCAAAGTCCCCACAGTTGAGGGGAACTAGGGTTATTAGACTCTCATATAGATGTCGACACTAGTAAGTAATTGTCAAGTCGGAAACTAGTATAAATAGAGAGTGAGACTCTCTATTTGTCACCATGGGGACTTCACTTAGTGAACTTGTCACATAGCACGTGCGATCATGGGATATTAAAGAATACCCTTAATTTCCAGAGATATTGACCTAAACTCTTTTTGTTGAAACCCTCTCCCAATACTTAAAACCTCATTCCCACCCATTTTTATACCTCAATCCTTATAAACCACCCTTCCCACCCCCACCTTAAACCCCTCATCCCCCCCAATACCTGCAATATATTGGTTCAATTTTTGATAATTTTAAAACCCACAATATGAACTAACGTGATAGGATATTGGTCAACAAGTGAAGCCCCCGTGTTTGTCACACACACTCACCCAGCTATAGTGCATAGGTGAGAGAAGAGGAGCTCACACAAGTGAGAGAGAGTACAACTGTTGGAGATCATCTTTTCTATCTTTGGGTTTTACTGTTGCCATTGGTGCTCATTCTATATCTAAGGAAGTTGTGGGGTTTTCTCATGTATGGTTTCCCCGAGAAAATTATTTGAGTCTCTTGTCTCTTGTGATTATTGTTGTGCATGTTATTGTCTCAGATAAGATCCTAGATCATATTGCTTAAATGATAAAAATATAACAACCGCCACTGCTTTAGGGACATCCACTATAGGGTCAAAATCTGGCGTCTAGCAGTTCAAATAGAGGCCTTGTGGACCCATGAAGTAAGGCCCATTACGAAAGATTAGATCATGGTCTTCCTTGGATATGATTTCAAAAAGAGAAAAACCCCGACCCACAACGTAGCAGGTGATGTTGTTGTAGATCAATGGTCGCAATTTTTTCTGAATCTAGTTGTCACTTGACTTGGGAGACGACCAAATCTCATTGAACTGCCCAACCAACGCTCGATCCACCAGAGAGATGTCTATTTGCATGGGATGCTGCAGTGGGAGATCAATGGTCGAGATGTCATCCAGCTTCTTCACAAACTTTGCAATGGGAGTGGGCCCAGATTTTAGGATTTGCCGAGAAAATAGCCTATGAAAAGCTTCAAATTCATCATTGGAGAGGGGCGACAACTCACCTCCTCCAGCGTCGTTCATGGGAGAACCAACTCACAGCCCAGATCCGAACGCAACAATGTCAGGGAATATTTGATCCTTGTCTCAAATTCAATTAGAGCAGTCGATCAAAACAATTTAATTTACTTTTACACTCAATATTAATCTATATTTTAATTTTTTATTATTTAATGTCACATTTTCACTCAACCATCGTGTATACTTCATAAATACATTCAACCAACCATCTTGTATATTTCACTACAATATATATCCATATAAAATATTAATTATTTTCACACTTTCAAGCTATCTTGTATGTTGCATTAGGACACTCACTCAACCATCTTGTATATTTCACCACAATTTATCTATGTTGTCTATATTTAAAAAATGTTTTATATATAAAATATCATATTGTTGAGATGTTATATTTAAAAATACTAAAATTAAAAATATAATAAAAATATGTCTTTTCATTTTTTTTAATTTGGTTATAATTATAATTTTATTTTAATAATTAATAATAATAAATCCTATATATTCTTCACATTCATCAATACAATTAACATTTATCATTATTTAGAAAGAAAAAAAACATACATCATCATTTAAAAAAAAAACAAGTCTTTTGTCTCAAAACCATGATTAGAAAATATATATATATATATATATATATATATATCTTAAAATTTAAAGTGGATTATAAAATATAATTTGTCTAGATTAAGTAAGTATAAAATAATAATTATATTGTTAAGATTGATTTTATAACTATCTTTTAAAATTTGAAATAAACAAATATAAAAAATTACATATAAAATAACTATAACCTTGAAACTTAAAAAAACTTAAAGCACTTAACAAATTATTTTGCTAAATATTTCCCAATGGCAAATTGAAATGACAAATTGAAAGATCTTTTTACGTGGTAAAACGATCCAACCTTAATTACACAGATAAGCGTATATATGTTAGAATTTTGGGGTGGAATATTATTTATGCTTTTTCATCTACTCACCGGAATGAGATAAGTGTACTATCCAGATTGATTCTATGGGAAACATCCAAGATTAAAAGAGAATGAGACAAGTGTATTATCGAGATTGATTCTATGGCCATGGTACAAAATTAATAATTAATAATAAAAAATAGATTAATTAACATGTGATAAGTACACTTAGTGAGAGTTGTAAAAATGAAAATTAATCTTCAATTATTTGATTATTGGATACAACAACTAGATTAACTCCATCTATTATTAGATACAACTATTAACTTAACTCCAACTCTAGAACTATTAGCTTAACTTCAACTCTAATCACAGTTGTATTATATAGCTATTATTTTAACTATTAGATAAAACTATTAGCTTAACTTCAACTATAATCACTTAAGGCTTAGTCCAAATGCATTTAAGAGTCTAGCTAAGGTGCAGTCATGTAAGATTTGAACGTCAAACTCCTAATAATCATTCGAACTCGTAATAAACTCCTCCAAACTCTTAATAAACTCATGCATCTAGTAGTTGGACATATAGCTAATATACCGTTAGTTTTACATGTTTAGGTTTTTCATAGAGATATAATTAGGTTTACGAATCTTTTTAAAGGAGGTTAGGATAAATATTAGATTAACTATTAGATCCAGCTATTACCTAACTCCAATGACCATGCATCTAGAACATTAAGTTAGTTAATGTGGAACTCATGTAACAGTTGAACTACATCACGTAGTCGAGAGTTGAGTTAATATACATAAGGCTTATTCTACATCAATAAGCTAGAAAGTTGTTTAGAGGAATCAGGTTGTGTTGGCACGATTTTAGCCAAAATATTCATCATCCTTCTTCTTTGTGCTGACGATATTGTTATTTTGGCAAGGTGTCCATCTGATCTTAATAAGCACCTAAGACTTCTTAAGGATTTTTGCTCTACCATGGGTATGACTGTTAATACTAAAAAAAAAAAAAGTTATGATTATCAAATCCAAGAAGGACACTTATGCTAATTTTGTGTGTGACAATAACGACTTGGAGGAAGTGTCTTCTTACAAATACTTAGGAATTGATATTCATCACAAGCTCAAGTGGAACTATAGCATTGAGAAAAGGATTAATGGAGGGTGGAAAGATTATTTTGGTCTCAAAAATAATTGTAAAGCACCAAAGCTTGTGATGTGGGATAAAAAGAAACTCCTCTTTGAAACTTTAGTCACTCATGTTATCTTGTATGGGTGTGAGGTTTTGGGTTGCAACATCTCTAGAGAATCCTGGAGAAAGATTGAGCAAATCCAGAAGCGTTTCATAATGTATAACTTAAAAATTAAAAGCAATACACCCTACCCTATTTTCCTTATAGAAGTGGGTATTTCTCCTATCGAGAGACTAGCTATGACTAGGCTCCTGTTATACAAGCACAAAATCAATAACATGGAGACCATAGACTTCCTAAGCTAGCTTTAAATTCCAGCCAAAACCACCTAAGGCTCAAACGAGGTTGGTATAAAGATACCAGGGCATGGTTAAACCTTTGGGAGATCGACGAAAATGATGCATTGCAAAATATTAATAACATTAAAAATATTGTTACTTCTAAGTTTAAAGAGAAAATGTGGTGTGAGAAAGATTTAGAGGCTAAAAGAAAATTAAGATATTATAAGGAGGTCATCAACCCTACTCTAGAATATCAAAAGTATCTCTCTTTTTTAACTAGTTCAAAGAAAAAAACTAATATAGCTAAGATAAGAACGAACTCTCATGAGCTCCATAGTGAAACAGGTCGTTCGGTGGTTCCTAAAACACCATGGGTGGAGAGGATCTCCCATCTCTATGAGAATATGAGCATTGAGGATGAAAAACACTTCCTCTTAGAGCGCCCTGCGTACACCCACATTAGATCTCAGTTTCATAATTTTTTTTGCACTACCCACCTTTCTAGCCTTTTAACTTGTCAAAATTATAGAGCTCTCGGGACGCTTCTCTCCAAGCTCTTTGAGCATAGAAATACAATTTTAAAACAAACTAAATAATTCGTTTCTTTAGATCCGATAGACCAAAGTTTGGTCTCACCGGACGTTAACCATCATCATCATCATATTAAATATAATAGCTTTATTTTAACTTTTAAAATAACTTATTAGATAAAACTATTAGCTTAATTACAATGATCATAGACTATGTGCTTAACTTTAACTATGAGCTTAACAACTCTAAATTAAGTGGGTGTTATATTAGGTTAACTATTACATACAAGTAATTCACACATTATTTAGGAAATAAAAAATTATAAATATGTCAAATATATACCTTTTGGGGTATTTCAAATATATTAATCTTAATAATATGGTTATTAATACATTGATCTTTCATCATATGACTCTCCTTCCAGTCAACAACCACCAATATAAACAACATTCTCAAACGAACTACAGAGCCCTGACCCCTTTCCATTTGGCCACTTTCATAGAAATCCTACGTAATGATAACAATTGAAAAACAAAATTCATCTGATTTTTATTGAAGTGTGGGGATCGCCTTGTAAATATAAAAAAATATTTGTCGTGATGATAACAATTGAAAAAACAAAATTCATCTGATTTTTATTGAAGTGTGGGGATCGCCTTGTAAATACAAAAAAAATATTTGTCGTGATCTGATAACAATTGAAAAACAAAATTCATCTGATTTTTATTGAAGTGTGGGGATCGCCTTGTAAATACAAAAAAAATATTTGTCGTGATGATAACAATTGAAAAACAAAATTCATCTGATTTTTATTGAAGTGTGGGGATCGCCTTGTAAATACAAAAAAAATATTTGTCGTGATGATAACAATTGAAAAACAAAATTCATCTGATTTTTATTGAAGTGTGGGGATCGCCTTGTAAATATAAAAAAATATTTGTCAAAATAAGATAGACACTTCATCATGAATCCACACTTTACACTCTTTTGAACTTATCAGATTTTGGAAGAAATATATGATTATTATTATGCTGTCAACTCAGTGCTTTTACATTTATGAATCATACCAGAACAACGCTATACCACTGAGTCATATTGTAAGCTGGTATATGTACCACTTTATGCCTAACTAACATGAAAATGAAACAAGATCTACAAGCTGGTATGTGTACCACGTTATGCCTAACTGATATGAAAATGAAACAAGATCTACAATGCCAAACATATGTCTTCATTGTAGAAGGATCCCATCTGATAAAATAAGTGTCTTGCTTAGTAAACATATAGCATATATATGGACAAGAATAAACTATCATGAATTTCTTGGGTTGTATGAGGCAGATAGGTCACAACACTGATCATACAGCTGCTGCATTGACGTCCTTGCTTGATCTATTGTATTTCATATGGCTGTTTACCAGCTGCCCCGCAGCCAAGGCAGACATGAGAGACAGCTCTCCAGCCAAAACTGCTCCTGCCACAATTCTCGCCAAGCGCTGAGCATTCGCACCAGGGGATTCCCGATTTGCTCCTTTCACTCCAAGCATATTCAAGCAAGCAGCTTGTGAAGCCAACTGTGTGCCACCTCCTACTGTTCCCACCTGCAACCAACCAAGCAATTTGCAATTATTACCATATTCACAACAACTCACTAAAACTAATGGGATTACAACGAAGATGCGGGGAAGCAATTTTTCATTTTGCTTATTTTTAGTTTTTTGTTGTTGGACTCAGGATTGCTGTTACACTAGCTACAATAGCAACAATCCCCAGAGTTAGAGTTAGGATGACTTCTAATGGAAAGCCTTGAACACAATGTTTAACAATCTTATCTGATAGACTTAGACCAAAATGTCAGCCACAATAACCAGAGTTAGGATGTCACAAAACAAAACTCACTGAAAGGGTTAGGGTTGAACCCAATGTCCAACACATTTTTCTTCACTACCCTACCCTACCCAAAAAAATCTTCAAAAAAAACATTATTAGTCCAACTTTTCTTACCTCAATACAGGGCATTGTGACTGATACATGCAGATCCTTGCCACCATTGGATGCTGATGCCTCCATCATTGTAATACAATGGGAGCTCTCAATATTCTGGGCGGGATCTTGGCCTGTTGCAATAAATACAGCAGAGACAATATTGGACGCATGGGCATTGAAACCCCCCATGGCACCAGCCAGTGCAGATCCAGTTAAGTTCTTGAGCATGTTCAATTCTAACAAAGCTGGAACGGTTGTTTTCAAGACTTTGCTAACAACTGCCTCAGTGATGATAGCCTCACAAACTACTGATTTCCCACGCCCTTCAATCCAGTTCACAGCTGTGGGTTTCTTGTCTGCACAGAAATTACCTGATAACCAGCCAAAAAAGTTGCATTAAACACACAAATAGGCAATCAAAGAAGAATCTGCAGTGATCAAGAGTCCACAGATATAGTGAAAGAGGTATGACCCAAAATCCAAATTCCAATCAGAATAATAAAGAATTGAACTGCATAGACAGACTCACCAGAAACACTGATGACATCCATATCAGTAAATTTCTTTTGAAGGAAATCTAAAACATTCTGCACGCCCTTGGACACCATATTCATTCCCATGGCATCTCCTGTGAAACAGCAAAACCTGATGTACAGATTCCTCCCTGCAATTGCGCACTTGATTCCTTGCAGCTTTGCAAATCTGCTGGTGCTGTTATTATATACCCATCATATCAGATAAACAAGAAATAATCAATCTATTCTGCCCAGAAAATGGTAATACTTGCTCGTATACAACAAGCTAATTATCTTAATTAGGGCTTGGAACGATAAAACTACTCTACAGTGAGCATGCATGAGAGCAAAAGAAGCGAAATAAATAAATTAAACATAATATAAGTATACTATACCTGTTGAAGATAACAGACAAGTTGTCATAATTATTGGGATGTTCTAAGTAAAATTTGAGTTCTGCAGCTCTCTTGGCAGTGGGGAAACGAACGGCAGGAGCCCTGGTCATGCCATCTCTGAGAACAACGCTTGTAGCACCCCCAGACATATGAATAGCCTTACAACCTCTGTTTGTACTGGCCACCAAGCAGCCCTCAGTGGTGGCCATGGGAACCATGTTTTCAAAGCCATCAAGCTTAAGAGGCCCTGCAACACCAACAGGAATCTGCACATACCCAACAGGCAGTTCACAACATTGACCCAGAATGGATCCATAATTGAAGCCATCCAAGGGCAACCCATCCAGACATCTCCCAGTCGTCATTTCCAATGCCCTCCTTCTCACCGAGGCTGCTCTCCTGCAGTCTCCCCCAAGAGCAGATTCCAGAGAATAAGAAGCCACTTTGCCAGCGCTCACAGACACTGCAATATCTTCATCCTCGTTATCACCGAGCAATGATGATAGTATCACTCCCTCCCCCTTTGTTTGATGCTGCAATTCAGAAGGAGGAGGCTGATAAGGCTTAACAACAGCAACACTCATTTCTTCACTACAAATTGGTCTCACACAGGGTGGAGGGCTCCTCATAAGCTCCTCTTGTAGCTCCTCTTCCTTCCTGACCTGATCAAAGTCATCATCATGATCCCAAGCAGCTGACCCATCACCGCCATTAATCTTTGAGGTGGTGATAAAGTTCTGGACATAATCGATGCCAAAGAATCCTATCAAGTATATGAAAGAGGCAAGCTGAGCCACAATGGCTAGCATCTCCCCAAGGCTCACAACATGAAGCAGAGGCGTTGAAGTTGTTATCTTCTCCCTCCATCTCCTCATCAGAAAATAAGAGGCAGTGAAAAACAACACAAAGAACACCTTGTTTGTCATTCCCAGAGGCAGTGGCAAAGCATCCGATGGCTTTGGATTTACATTGATATAACTGTTACCATTCATCGACTTCTTTGCAGCCCCAACTCCAGCTGCATGTTGAGCAGTAGCAGTACATGTGAATGCATTCTTGCAACAATCATTTTCATCAGCGCTAGGTTTTCTCTTTTCTGCGCCCGTCTTTACTTTCGAAAACACCATGGCATCCATTAGTGGAATGGAGTGGATTCGAAGCTAGGGACGGAGGGAATCAACACAAACCTATGCAGCAAAACTCAGCAAGCAAGATCTGCGTTCTCCTTTCCCAACACTTGAATCTCCACTACACAGAGAACGATAAAGCTTATATTTATAATCTCCCTTGGTTTGCTCGTGGCCTCATATTCAACCGCTAGTCCGCCCACCGAATGCCACCATGAACCGCACTTGTTGACTGCAACGAAGACTTCCCTTCTTCATATATTTGAAAGCATTGCGTCTTCATAGTCACGGCCCGCATGGCTGCCTGCCTTCGTTTTTGACTGGTAAATTGTCTGCCTCAACTTCACCATCACTTGGTCAAGCCAACCAAAAGAATAATTAATATTGCTAAGTAAAACTCAGCCAGACAAACCCTCATATCAATGTAACCATCAATCGTTAAAGGCCAAAAGCTAGGTGAACGGGCACGTGGTTTGAAAAAAACATGACTCGTTTGTTTGATACATCTTCATTACCAGCCAAAATAAAATTCTATTTTATATTTTTTGTAATTTACATTCATTCCCTTTTACCTATATTTTATTGTCTTAAAGGTCAGTTTTGCAATATTTTTATTATTTGAATTAATATAATATTTGATTGCACTGTATATTTTTATTATTTGAATTAATGTAATATTTGATTGCACTCTATAGCTCAGTAGGGAGAAATGTGCCCTGTTCATCCTATATTTTATTGCTTTAAATTTTAGTTTTTCAATATTTTTATTATTTGAATTAATATGATATTTGATTGCACTCTACAGCTCAGTAAGGAAAAGATGTGTAACTTCTTTAGTGCTTATCCTAAAGTTGATATGTGTCTTTTATAAAAAAATATAATATTATTAAAAATAACTTCCCCTCTTAAATTAAATTTAAATTATTTAGAATTTTATATATATATATATAACAACATAAATTAGATAAAATACAATTATTAAAATTAGATTACACATTTCCACTCTAAAAAATGGTTTGCACCTTGAGAGATTTGATAAACTATTTTACATCTATATTTTCTTTTGAAAATTAATTGATTAACTACAATCAATTAAAAAAAAGTTGTCTATTTTTATTACTATAATATCTAATTTTAAAAATTTTATACACTATGATTATTTTATTGATATTTAAAAAATGTTACAATGTTAAAAGTAGTAGCAATAATAATAATAATCTATTTTAAAGGTCAAGAGACCCTTGCTCTAAGATTTGAACTTATGACATTTTAAGAATAAACACATGCTCTTAACCATTAAGACTACTCATGCTATACATATATAAGTATTAATATTCTTTTAATTTTATATTTTAATAATAATAAAATCATTTTAATTATTATAATATTTAACTTTAGCTTATACACTACAAATATTTTATTAATATTTTTACCAAATTTTTATCCATTAACATATTATTTAACTCTAGGCATTTTATACACTAAACTTATACTTTTCTCTTCAAATATATTTTTACCATTTAGTTTTCTCCATTAATATAATATTTAACTCTAATCATTTTCTCCATTCATATAATATTTAACCATGAGAGATACCTAGGATTTGGAAAAATGGAGTGATAGCTAGAAAATATACTTTTTAAGGTTCTACCTTAGTTTTTGATTGTCACAATATGACTCTAGACTCTTATCATTTGTTGTTGTTGTCACATTTTGTTTAGGTTCTCCATTGCTCCCAAAACCCAATATGGGTTGAAATTATTCACCTTTCCTCTTTAGTAAAATTGTAAAATCTTTCTTAGATTGTCATTTGGTTGGCCTCTAATGGAGTTGGCAAGCAAGTTGTAGCTATGGGGGCTTCCACATTTAAGGATATCGTTCTCCATCGAATTACTAAAGGACCTTCTCCACTAATTTCCTAGATAAGAATGCTTATTGAAGTTTTTTCTCCCTCCATTGTTGTAGTAGAAGATACCTCAAAGAAAGGGCCATGTTTTATAAAGCAAATGGGCTACTTTAATAAACTTTGGTTGAAGATGTAAAACACCAAAAAATTGTTTAATTATTTATTACTTTGAGTATATATATTTTAAAATATTTTGGCAATAAAGTCAAAATGAATGCAATAGATTATTGTTATTGAATAATTAAAATACTAAGAGGAACCAGAACCCGCGTAGCCGTTAAAAGAGTGTTTGTTGACCTACAAGGGGAAATGACAAATGGAGAAAACTGTTGAGTGAGAACTCAAGTGATGCATGAGCCCCAAAATCAAGTCAAGACTCCTTGTGGAGCCCTAAAGAGAAGGAGGCTCATAAATGGCCAAGTCCTGGGAAAAATACTATAAAATAGTATGTCCATCGAATAAGTAGGAGGTTGGAGATGGATGGGGAAATAATCTATTGATGCAAAGAGATGGTGCATTGATCAGAATTTTCCCTTGTGGTTCAAAAAACAGGATCACGGGTTCTAGAGGAAGTAAGTTTTGGATGCTCTAGGAGTTGGTTGGGGGGGACAATGGCTTCAGTTCTGTTTTTCCAACAGTGGTGGCAGGTTCTTCACTAAATTTATTGACTGTTTTAGTATTGATAATTACAGTCTCAAAGTACATTGAATTTATAGTGCATTATAACGGATAATTTTACCATGTATCCATCATTATTGTTTTTGTCTAGTTTAATGATAAGCTCTTAGTTTATAAGTTGTTATTAGTTAATTACCTATGTAGAAATCGCAGATCTCTTCCCTATGTAGAAATTGTAATAGTAAATTAATCTTCTCTAGAATGTTTTTCTACATCAACTATAAATCAAACTCTATACTGTATAAATCTCATACTTAACAGAAAGAGCCAAAAGACCCTTCCTAGAGATCCCTTCTCTATTCTAAAATACATCTATATATCTTTACAAACGCTTTATTCAAGTATGTTTATATTGAATTAATAACATATCTAACGAAGTTTAAACCAATCATATTCCTCTAGGAGTCGAAGCCTTCTACACAGAGTTTAGCTCTCTTTTAAATTTCCTTAACATATATTTCTACCAATCCTTGGGCTTCCATACCCACGGGGACTTCACTTAATGAACCTCTAACATAGCACGTGCAATCGTCAGATATTAAAGAATACCGTTAATTTCTAGAGATATTGACCCAAACTCTTTTTGTTGAAACCCCCTCCCAATACTTAAAACCTCCTCCTCACCCCTTTTTATACCTCAATCCTTATAAACCACCCTACCTACCCCCACCTTAAACCCCTCATGCCCCCAATACCTACAATATATTGGTTCAATTTTTGATAATTTTAAAACCCACAATATGAACTAACGTGATAGGATATTGGTCAACAAGTGAATCCCCTGTGTCCATACCCAAGAATGGACAAATCTAAGTAAAACAAGGAATCGAAACAGAACCAAGAGATCAAGTTCAATCAGTTAGTTACAAAAATTTAATTAAAATATCTAGTTATAGATCTGAATTTCTAAACGTAGATCTAATAACCAAATCAAGTTAAGATATAGGAATTATAACCAAAAAGTTAAGATTAGTGTTTTTTATATAATTAAGTACAAAAAATCTATGATGGTTGGTTACCAATCGCCTAATCACATCAAAAAAATCAATTTATCAAGTCGTGCTAGGAGCAAACTAAACACATTCCCTTGGAGCTGAAAGCCTCTATACAAGCCCCAAATTCTGTTTAAAATTTTTTATCCACATTACAGTCCCTATTTTGGGCTTCCAACTAGGATAAATATTAAATTTATACAGATCCACGATATCAAGATTCAATCATCAAACATCCAATTAAAAGTTTTAAATCAAATCAAATCAATCAAGATTTAAGAACCGTTCATCCACCAAATCATTTCACATTTGAATCTTGTAATAACTACATTACAATTTGAAAGATTTATGATATTGATATGCCAATCATTGAACCAATCTATAATCATCGCCAAGATTTCCCCAAAATGAAGAGCGGATCCAACTATGGATAATCAAACGTATCTTAAGAGACATAGGCTGCGAAGCCACTACCTTTCCCTTTCATCGAATTCAAGGTAACCCTAGTCAAACCACATGCAATAGAGAGTAGGCATACCTTGAAGCTAGTTACATTAACCCGAGACTATAGTGCAGAAGTCGGGCCAATTCATATATGCATGCAAGAACAAAAGACTGCTAAACTTGAGTATCAAATCACAATCCTTTAATATTTATAAACTTCCTAACAAGCAAAGTGAAGGATAGGGTTCCTCACGTCAAAGAAGAGAAGGATGAAACCTGAGAGGAGGTTACCCTGTCGCCACTCTCGTGTGGCCATACCCAACTACATTATTGTTCAAAAGTTAAATTATATTGAATGTTATCATTATTAAATTGTAAAAGGTTACAAATTATTTTAAATATACCTAGTTGAAGAGATGGAGGTCGTGAAGGAAATGTTCAAGCTTATCCCAAGTCTTAGGGAATCCTTACATTTGTACCCTAGTCTCGTCTACCAAAACAAGGTCATGATATTAAAAACTTTATTTTAACCTGAAATAAAATCACTGCATGGTAGGGGTTTATAGCTTATTTACATGCACAGAGGGCCAGGGGCTTGATCCTCCTGTTTACTCTCTCGTTTCTAGGCCCCACACCAACATATTTGAACTCGGATTAACTAAAAATTAAAAATATGAATCTCATTAAAAAAATTGCACAGTTGAAGTAGTTTTATACCTTTTAAAAAGAAAAAATAAAACATTGCAGGCTTGAAAATCTTCTGTCGAATTCAAAAGAAAGAAACTGAGTTGCTTTCATCCACAAGATTTGCAAGGGTTGGTTGAGATCATGGAAATAAGCCACACAACCATTAAAAATTAGCAATAAACCTTTAAACAACCCAATAATCGCAAAGTAAAATCAAACAAAGTGTTGTAGACCCTGATGGATAAACGTGGTTGCAATGCAACCATGGACCGACCGAGCAAAGCCTCCATCAAATCAATAACAATAAAGAGAAAAAACTCTCCATACTAAATGAATGCATCATAGAAACCCTACTAAACCTTTTCAACATCAAGAACCATATCAAGGACAGATGGAGGGACATGATCAATCCTTCCATGTAGGGTACGCTGGTCAATTAATGTACCTGGTTGCATTGTCAACTCACAGCTAGGGTTATGAACTAGACTTAAACCATCGCTTTAAAACATCTTTAAAACCCTCATGATCACAATTAGCATCCAAATTATGCCTCCCTCGGTCGTAAGAAAAAAACCATGGCATAAAACTTATCACATGGTCGCTACATAGCTTTCCAACATTGCTTACAAACCTACCATCGACTTTAATAAACATATGTATATCCACAATTTCCAACATATGAAAGATGGGTTTCAACACTAAGCTTGAATCATATAAATGTTATTTATAACAAGTGTAGATAGGACAAAGTCATAGGTCTAGCCTCATTTCCTATAGGAACAATCATTATGTTAATAACTTAAACCTTAACATGAGCTTGGCAAGGTTGCGACCAAGTTGCCTCTATAATTGGAGTTGATGCCAAGCAGACGAAACACCCTATCATCAAACCATTAAAGAGTTAATAAAAAGCATTCATGTAATCAAGCATATAGTATGTTCCGACCAATAAAAATCATGTTGCGACAAGTATGACTAATAAATCATAAACCATTTTTTTAATTTATGAAAGTTAAGAATTTGTGACAAAAGGTATAATTTCAAAGCATGGTTACAACACTTGGCTTGAAAATCCCAACACTCAAACTAATATAAAATAGGAAACAAACTTTATTGTTATGGTTTGACTCTCTTTGTAAACAAGAAGAGAAGAATAACTTTGTTTTGCAGAAATCATGGCAGATGTGGGAATTTTTGCTGAAGAATAATCACGTCCTAAGGATCTAGTAAACAATGAAGAGGGTAATATTAGAGACGGAGAAAGCTAGGTAAATCATAATGAAAGTAGGAATGATAACCCACCTGAACTCCTACAACAAGTAAAAGATTTAAGGGTAGAAATGAAACAAGTTAAGGAGGATAATGAACGCATTTTAAAAGCATAGGAATAATTAAATAATGTTATCCTAACTAAGCTACATAGTAATGAAGAGGAGAAAAATAAAGGAATCGAATTAAATATGACAAGAACTACACCTTATAAACATAAAGTAAAAATACTATAATTTTCTAAACATGGGACTGAATCTTCAAGTGAAGAATCAACTAAACATAATAATAGAGAATATAAAGATTCTAGTGAAAGTAGTGATAGCAACGAGAAGAAAGGAAATACAAACCATATGAAGAAATATTTGGTGAATTTAAAAAGATCAAACCTCCTATGTTCAATGGGGAAATTGAAAAATGAGAAGAAGCGGAAGCTTGGCTACTATGGAATGAAAAAATATCTCCATATTTATGACTGTTGTGATGAACTAAAGAAAAAAATGGTAATTTATAACTTGAAAAGAAAAGTTGATATCTCGTGGCAAGAAATAAAGAAAGTAAAAAGCATTAACGAACGTTATGTAACTTGGAAAACCTTTAAGAAATATTTCAAAAGAAAATATTTATCAGAACAATATTATGATAAAAAAAACTAAAGAATTCTACGAATTATAATTAGGTTCCATGACTATGAAAGAACTCTGCAGCAAATTTTTAAGCTTATTACGTTGTGTACCTTATATTATTGATGAAAAAACAAAAAATCAACGTTTCCTCAGTTTTTTACCTCTGATGTTTAAAGAGAGAATCGAATATGATAATCTGAAAACTCTAGAAGAGGCAACGAGAAAAGAAAAAAATTTCTATGATAAAAATAAAAACAAACAAGAGAACATACCTAATTGGAAAAATAAACGATGTGACAAGTTTGAATGGAAAAAGAAAGGGACCAAGCTTTATAAGAATGCTGGGAGTAATTAGGGGTGGCAGGTGCGGGGGGGATCCTATTGAATCCCGGAGGACAAACTGAAAAAACCTTTGCTGTGGGTTTGGGCTGCAGTACGAACAACGAAGCTGAGTGGATGGCTCTCTTACAAGATTTGAAAATTCTAGATAACACAGATTACTCCAGGATAGCGATATTTGGTGACTCAAAACAAGTCATATATAAAATGATCAATGGCTACTCCACAAGCTCCATTAAGTGTAGACAGCTATATGACAAAACCATTCCTCTCCTATCGAACAATTATGAGTTTTACCACATTCTTTGAGCAAATAATGTGTTAGCATATGCATTGGCCAACATGGGGGCCTCCTTTCCTCGGGGTCACTTTTGCCTCAACAGCTTAGGCATAAGCATCAAACCTATACCCTAATGTATTTAAGGTATCATTTCCCCTTACAAACCCATCCTAACTCATTTCTCGTTGGATCAATGGTCATCGATTATGGTTTATTTCATGCACCTTACCTTGCCGACACGTGGTTTCCACTAACCACCAGCTTCTCCTCTATCCTGGCCACCTTAATGAACCATCCCCCTCAGATTTATTGTTCACATAGTCCACACGCTCCAGGTCTCATAATGCTCTGTGAAATGGCTTCTTCCCAAAGTTTCCCCTACCCCCATCCCCCTCTTGTTAACTCAACTATTCCTCATTTCTCTATAATCTCTCCGAAAAAAACTCTACTTGTTGTAATCTTCGGCGTCGACGAAGGCAATGTTCAGGGGATCCCTTGCGAGTCCTTGTCTATGATCAGGGCCTTCATTAAGGAAAGGCTGGATCTTGCTACATTCTTGAGTTGCATCTGCTCTTCGCTAGCTATTGGTCCTTTGTGGCGTTCAATTTCTGGCTCTGCTTCCAGCATTCTCAGCGACAAACAGTCTCTCCTTGGAGGCAACATTTTGATTTTTGGGTGCATTTGTTCGGGGTGGAAGGAAGGAGCATTTGGAACTCTCTCTTTCCGTAGCAAGAAGGATTGTGACAGTCTACAGCAGGAAATTACAACCCTCATCTCAGCTTCTGGTAATATTAGTTTCATATGTTTCAAGCAGGCTCAAGAGCTTACAGGTTCTAATAGGGACTTACTCGGCAGGTTTTCCAGTCTTATTCTCACTAACCCCAGATCTAGCCATGAAAGAATGGACCGTGCAGGTGAAAACACCGGCTTTGCTGACCTGAAGAAAAATATAAGGCGTCTTTACGAAATGGTGGCTATTGGAATCATGGATAGTAAAGAGACAACTAAAGAAATTAAAAATATGGTTGATGTGGTTGGTTACACATCCTACCAGATTAGAAATCACGATGCCGGGATTAATGATACTGAGATCAATTTAAAGGAAATCATGGGGAAAGTGGACCGCATTCAAGAGGATCTTCAGCGTTTGGTGCAAATGAACCAAGGAATTCAAGCAAATGAAAATCCTCCAAGGGTATCTCAGCATATGGAGGAGGAATCGGTCACTCAACCACTAGGGAATCCAGGCAACTTTTAATGAACTTGATAACCAGTCTATGTTTTTTTGTTTACTCCTTAATCAGCAGTTTATTCAAGTATATACTACCTCTGTTTTTAACAGCTATGTAAGAACTTTGTTCGGCTTATTAAGGCCAACTCTTTGGCCTAGTTTTGCCTTATCATTTTCATATCAACTTGAACTTCTCTGTGATAGTTTTTTTGTAATGTATGGTTGTGCACATCTTGTTTAATATTAAACCTTTCTTAGTTTCTGTTAAAAAAAAAAGAATGCTGGGAGTAATTATCGGGGATACCAAGGGAATAATTTCAAAAATTATAAACAACATAATCCTGCAACAAAAAAAGAAATATAAACCGCCACTGCCTTTAATAAAAACACTACACAAAGGGAACCACTAAAATGTTGGGAATGTGGTGAACCACGTTACTTTAAAGATTTCCCAATAAGAAGGAAAAGTATTAATAATTTCCATTCAATTCAATAAGCTACTACAGTGGGAGATATAGCGAGAACCATGCCTAGAATCAGTGCAGCATTGGAGAAAAGGAAAGAAAATCATCAAACATCTATGGTCAAAATCGAAGGTATGTTAAAAGACAAACCCATTTCTATATTAATTGATCCAAGTGCGAGTTTAAGTTATGTATCACCTAGAATTGTAGAACTATACAACTTCCAACAATATAAGTTTGAAAAATCTTTGTTAGTCCAACTTGCTACAGGAACAAAGTGAAACGTCACTAGCTTTGTGAAAATATGTGATTTTATTATGAATGGATTAAAAAACCTGTTGATTTAAATATTTTATCCTTAGGGTCATATAAATTACTAATAGGAATAGACTGGTTAGAGAAACATGGAGTTATTTTAACCTGATATGATAAAACATTTGCATGCTTGGATGATAAAGGTAATACTATTGTCGTAAAAGGAATTCCTAGGAAAGTCACCATAACAGAAATCTCGCCCTTATAAATGAAAAGGTATGTTTGTAAATGATGCAAAGTTTATGCAGTTTACATAATGGATGACAAAGAGAAATTTAATCAACTTAAAATACAAGATATACAAATTTTAAAATATTTAAAGGTTATATTTTCGGAAGAGATTCTGACACTACCCTTGTAAAGGGATATAGATTTTACAATCAATCCGGTACCAGGGGAAATACCAACATCAAAGGATCCCTATCGGATGAATATAGTAGATCTTACTAAATTAAAATCACAAATACAAGAATTAATCGATAAAAAATACATTCGACTTAATGTTTCTCCTTGGGGAGCATCGATTCTATATGTATAGAAAAAAGATGGCACTCTAAGATAATGTATAGATTATAGAGAGGTAAACAAAGTGACAATTAAAAATCGATATCCTCTAGTATTGATGACTGATTTGATCAATTTCGAGGGGCAACAAACTTTTCAAAGATAGACTTAAGATACATATACCATCAAGTAGGGATCAAGGATGAGTGCATCTTTAAGACGGATTTTGGAACCAAATACGGTCATTATGAATTTGTCATAATTCCCTTTAGCTTAACAAATTCCCCAACAACTTTTATGTGTTTAATGAATAGTATATTAAGCAAATACTTAGATAAATTTGTAGTCATATTTATCGACGGAATATTAATCTATTCTAAAAATAAACAAGAGCACGAAGAACACTTAAAAATAATCTTACAAGTATTAAGAGAACATCAAATATTTGCTAAGCTTAGCAAGTGTGACTTCTTCAAGGACAGGATACAGTATCTAGGACACATGGTGTCTAAGGATGGGATATCTATAGATCACGATAAAATCAAAGCTATCACTGAATGACGTGTTCCAAAGAATATAACCGATATAAGATCAGTCATGGGGATGCTGGATACTACCGAAAATTCAAACATCCCCCATGAGCTCCTACATTTTACTTCTTGACTAGTGCAATGGGGTGATTTTTCATCAAATGTTGCTAAAATTGAGTGTCCCTCTGGGGATTTTTTTTTCTTGTCATGTATTGGTAAGAGAGGCTGTGGAATCATCCATCGTTGGAAATGGATGAGTATCCATGGAATGCCTTTGATTCCACATGTCCAATCTTTTCTTTTATTTTCTCTATTGTATTCAATGATTTCTTCAGGATTATTTTTCCTTACTAATTTCCTTGTTCGGTTGTGTAGATTCCCCGTGCCCACAATGAACAATACAATGAAAATAGATTCTACAAGCATGCTCAAATATGAATATGTATTCCTCCTCAATTGTGAATATAAATTATTCAAGCTTTCTCAATTATGAATATAGATACTTCCTCAATTGTGAATATAGCCTTTCCTCAAGCTTTCGCAATTGTGAAAGTAAATTCTACCTCAATTGTGAATATAAAAAATTCTTCATTTGTGAATCTAGGTTCTTCAATATTTCTCAATTTTGAATATAGATACTTCCTCAATTGTGAATATAGATTCCTCAAGCTTTCTCAATTGTGAGAGTAAATTCTACCTTACTTATCAATTTAGAAAATTCTTCATTTGTGAATATAGGTTCTTCAATCTTTCTCAATAGTGAATGTAGATTCTTATTCAATTGTGTTCATATGGATTCCTCATATGTTCTATGATTTTTTTTTGTACTACTAAATCAACCCCAAAATTCTCAAGTGCCAAATAATTAAGCCATCATCTTATCTTCTTTGAAAAGTTGGTAAGCCCATCAAAATTTTCAACTAATGTGGTTTTGAAATAATCAACTTTACTTCTATTTCTCCGTGGTAATTACCCTATCTTAACGGGCTCTTGAGGGCCCATGTATCTCCTTAATTGCATCAATGTCTTTTAAAAATAGTTTACTTCCCCTCACTATTAAGGCCTCAAGTTGAATGAATTGTTTTAAAACATCTAGTCGATCATCCCATCTTTCCCTAACTTGTCGAATTTTTTTGTTTGAAGGAAAATTATCCTTATATATTTTGGGTTCATTCATATTATCCAGGTATTTATCAAAGGACTTAACATATCTCTTGTAAAAAAAATTATCAACTTGAATTTTTTTATTCAAGTCATTGGTTAAATAAATAATGTTTGTGGCTAAGATATATGATTTATTTATTAATTCCCAAAAATCTATAAACAAATTCATTTTTTCTTAAATATTGGGAATAATTATTTCCCTCACTCATTGCAATAATCCTTATGCCTTCTTCTCTTTGGAAATAATTTCTGGAGTGTTTTTAGTTCATTCCTTACAGGTTTTGATGTCTAATGGTTGTACATAAAAAATGGTCTAGGAATCAATGTAGATTCCAATCAACAATTATTCTCTTTAGTTTAGTTCTCTCTTCAATTTTTTCTTGAATGGAATGCCTATGCATACCCTTAGTGGAATCATGTAACTTAAGGGATCCCTATATCCCTAATTCTTTAACATATAAATAATTATAAGAATTCTCCATTACCTTCTTCCCCTTTCCACTAACTCTCTCGATTTGCAACATTTTAGATTGTGATCAAAATAAGCATGGTGGAGATTTTTTGAAATGTCTTCAAAGATTAATAGATATAACAAGACATTGTTTGCTACAACCAAACTATTACTTATGTATTGTATAAAAAACTAGGGAGGCATTACAATGTATTCATCTTCAATTTATATAATATCATCAATGACTTACATCCCCTCAATTAGTTGGCTTATAGAGTCATTTTTATGTGACCTCTTCCTTTTAGGAAGAAATTGTTCTTTATCAATCTTAAATTGAGGTAGCTTTTGATCATCTCTAATTTCATTAGAACTACTCATTCCTTTGCTATTGTCCTTAGGAAAAGTAGAAAAAATAATTTTCTTGGAAGGGGAAGCAACTTTCCTCCTAAAAAAAGATACAAAACTACCTCTTCCCCTAGTTGATTATTTTCCCCTTTGATTGACAACTGATCCCTAATTCTTGACATCGTCAGGAGATGTGTCTTAAATTTCCTTCCCCTTGTGACTAACAGTTCAAGCAATATGGGTGTTTAAGTCACTCTAATTTATAGCTTCATTACTATGCCAAAATGAGTAGTTCATGCTCAATATCGAGCCCTTCATTGTCTCCACTACCCTTATCCTATCATCTAGAGCCAAGGAAACATTTTCCATACTCTTGAACATCTATGAAAGAATTAAATGTTCTCTTACAATCGAAACTCTTGAAATACTTCATCGTGTTAGTTTCCTATCCCACAATCATGGAAAAACGATATGTAACCTCATAGTATGGTTTTTTTAAGTCAATATTATCAGTCTACTAAGTGGTGGTATTTTCAATGGTTGGGTGAACTAACAATTTACTCAAAACATATACCCCCTAACCATTGGAATTCATGAATATATCTACATATTTTATCCTAAAATCCATAGTCAATGTAAGGATCCTCAACATGCCTCTAAAATAAATAGGTGAAAGGGAAACAAAAACCTTGATATTCTCTTACAAAATCACAACATTATGCTTGCCATCAAAAGTCTTGGAAAACCATTGGAAAAACTCACAAAAATTATAGAATTTAATAAAAAAATAACATTTTATATACCCAAATACCAAACCTTATTGCTCTTCTAAAAATGTTCTTCCATGCATGTACAAGAACCACTTATACAATGAAGACCATTGAAAATATTTAACTCTTTGATTTAAGGTGTTCAATATATCTCCAAAATATAGTCCGGGGTTTTTTCTTGTATCCATCTCGAAGATAATATTCCAATGAATAAATATATTTATTGACAATTTGATGACATATTTATAATGAATAGATTACAATGTATATGTTAGATCCTACGTAAGGGTTGTAACCCTTCAATATGAAACAATATAATCACTAACCTAATTAGCTAATATATAATACATTATAATTGAGTTAGACTCATTACAATTCATCCCCTCCTGAAAATATTCATCCAAGAAGATCGTGTAAAAGAAGAGTGTTTGACTTAAACTATGTATTTACATAATTGGTTGCACCTTTAGGAAAGTTATTCGAATTGATAAGATACTCTTTTACAAATGAATCATGTTCAACAACTCATCCACAAATGAAATATAAAACTTATATTTAGTGTTAATTTGGTTTAATTCATGGTAGTAAGCATAAATATTATAAGGATCATCCTTGTCTCTTATAGGTGTGACCGATGCTAAAAAGAAAATTATTGCTTCAAGTGATAACACCGAGTCCAATAATTATTGCACCAAATGTTCAACTTCTGTCTTAACTCTATTAGACTGCTTGTAAGATTAACTTACAAGTCACACTTAATCATGAATCCATTTTATGAAATGATCTATCGAACAAGATGGGGGACAACCATGAAGTGGGTCTTCAAAATCAACACAAAATATCCCATGGATCTTATCGGTACCCTTGGAATCATCATTTCTAGAAAATTCCTCCATGGAATAACTGTACAAAATATAAGGTTGGTATCCTGTTTTATTTATTTTTCCATTTTATTGGAAAATACTATTTGTACAGAAGCGCAAATGATTCCATGCAACTTGTACTTCCTTCCATTCACAAAAAATCTTATAAATTGTTTTTGTCAATTTAATCCCATTTTACCATGTGTGGCCAACCACTAGGATCCTAAGACCACATATACACTTCTTATTCCCATATCATGCATAAGAAAATTCAATTTGTATTCATCGAGAGATAACTCTACCTTATCGAATTTCTCATCACATGGAGTATTTTTTATTACCCAGAATGGTGACTTGAAAGTTTGAAGTAAGGTAGATAAACATGTTCAATTTTCTTGCAATCCTTGTGTCTATGAAATTATGTGAATTTTCGCTATCTATAAGAAAATTCACCTTAGTATTCTTGAATATCCAGATATTTTAAGAGTTTGAGATTGATAAATACCCCTTAATGAGGCTGCCAAAAGTGTTGGAGCATTTTCAGGCTTTTGGGTGTTGGATTCGTTAAAGTTTGTTTCTATATCAGAAAGGATATCCCTGACTGCCTCATCATTATCAATGTTATTATAATTATTATTATTCTCACTTAGGTACATAGTAATGTCCTTACATCTATGACTTTGAGTCTAATTAGGAGAATTACATTTAAAACATGGATTTTGATCCTTCCTTGGATCCAAATATGAGATCCTTAGGTGAGTAGGAATATACTTCGAGCTTGATTTTTCCAATTGAAAATTTTGTTTATGAAACACCTGCCTTGCTTCAATGATTTTTTCCTTTTGATGCACTAATTCAATATCTTTGGGTTATAGTAATTTAAATTCATTTTGTATGCTTGGTTTCAAGTCAATTATAGAAACATGTAGGAGGCATTTAGCACATATGGTATCGACGTGAGTGGCTAATAGATAGATCTCATTAAAAATTTCATCCACGACCCTTTTCTCTTGTAATTCCATGAGTTTAGTGAAGAGTTCATCTTATTCTATATCCTAGAATCATTTGAAAAAAATATTCTTAAAAGTATCCCAATCTATCACCAATCCTCCTTGACATTTAGAGTCCCACCACATGAACCAGTCACAAGTTGTGTTCTCTAGGTACATTGATGCAATGTTGATTTTTTCATCATTGTAACATCCCCAAGTCAATAAAAAATTGTTCCTATCAAAAGAAAACTTATACCTTCGATACAACCACACAACTACTGCTCTCTCAAAGCGTTGCTCTAGAGTTCAGATCCGCATCCTTGTTAATTATTCATGACACACACGTTTATATAAATCCATAATCTATGGCAAAATATTTTATGCATTATCATCTTTCTAACATTCCTTTAGAATATATATTTTATATGAAATCTTTACCTTGTAACGATAACATAATATACCTTCATTTGCACTACAAATGCTAATCATAATAATAACATAAACTTCGTGATCTAGACATCATACATACGATGCATTCTAATTTTTACGTAAATATGTTTTCTTCTCAATAGAGGAATACTTATATGCAGCTTCAAACTATCATTTTTAACATACCCAAATTTGTTTAACCACATTTCAACATACCATGACTTGCGACTTCTTAAATAACATATGGGTCTCTTAGGTGATTGCAATCACTATTTCAATCGTTAATCATTAGCCATAATGTACTAAGTTATATAACTATCATCCCCTTAAGAAAAGATGTTATTTCTGAAAGAATATTCATTATTTATTTCTTAACTAATGCATCATAAGAGATACACTCTCCTTCATATCAATAGAATATCTTTATAATCTTCAATCAAAACTAATTTAGTCGTGTGGATGACAATATCTTAAAGTAATTCCAATAAATTATTACTCATAACCTTAAGAGGTGTATTCCATAAGCATTTCATCTTCATAGTCCCTTTAAACCATACTAGTGTGCGGACAAGAAATCATTATGATACCAATAACTTACCTTGATTATCATTTGTAAAGTATTTAATCAATTGACAAGGTTGTAGAACAAAACGATAAGTACACAAAACAATACAAGGAAAAATGAAACATTTAGACACAAAAACAAGAGAGACGCCAATGTATGTGGTTCACCCAATCCATGGGTTACGTCCACGAAACTGTCACATCCTGTGACATTTATTTCATTAAAAGGTTACAATTCCACAACATCATTGTTGCCTTACTTCCTTTTTGTTCTTCTTGTAGGCTCTCATACCGAGAGTATCTCTAACTACTTACTAATACCACTAAAGGTTCTTGGTTAAGTAATACATTAAATCCAGATGGATCAACCAAGGAGATCCAAGAAAATACTGTTTGTAACCAAGTGTAAACTTAAGTTTGAAAACCTCCCTTTACTTATTATTTTTATTGTCACGCCATCACTAACCTATAGAGGGCTAGGTTTTTGTGGTCACTTTTTAATACATAGCCTATAACACGAATCAAACAGACTCAATGGTTCCCAAAACTTTAACACCCTAAGAATCCACCCAATATATACAAACTATATCCATGGGTGTACTATGTAATGGTTTTCATTAAAAAAAACTCATTCTTTGTACCATATTGAAGTATATTTATTCAACCTTACTGAAATACTTCACCCAAGTAAATTTTATATCTTTCATCATACCATTAAGGTACATCAAAGATAGGATGACTATATGTAAGTACTAATATCCCTGCCTATTTCATATATAATTCAAAAATACATACTTAAGTCCCTATCAAAATTAATATATAGGGTATAAGTTTCAGGCCAACAAATGGCAAACGTTGTTTAAGAACAAGAACCTAAGTTTCAGATCCAAAACGTTCCATAGAAAATAAAAGCACTTGTAGGAAATCCAGACGATGGGGTTCCGATCCAAACGTTCCACACAAAATAATCTACATGTCTAGGCTTCGAAATCAACGATGGGGTTCAGAATCCAAGTCGATCCACCATATAATGCACAGACAGGCTCGAAAAACAAAACATGGAGTTCAGAAACAAATCGATCCACAATAAATGCACATGCAGAGGGTGATCATGTTTTATGTATAAATAGATTTGTTTATCACTCAAGCTTGGGAAGACAGAGATCACTAAATCATACAGGAAAATCGTATACCCTAGAATACTTTGAGATCATATCTAGATTTTGGTCATCTATTATGGATCTGATTCCCAATGAAAAAGTCGGTTATCGCAATGACCATCACAATCTCTAATTATTCAGGCATCAACCCATAAACTGGAAGGTACTTCTGAGAGCAAAACTCGAAAACGTAGAGGTTCTGGTTCTGCACTGAATCAAATCAGTTCTAGGAGCTGGGTGACTCCTTCTCACTAACATACAAATCCCCGTGATAAGGAAGTGAAACTATTCAAACACCCATGACATCTGATCTTCCAATTTTGAGCTTGACAAAGATTTTAAAACTATTCATGATCCATTAGTGGTTACAAGCTTAAGAAAGCATCTACAGACTTTAAAAAAACGTCTACAGACTTAAGGATAAACGTTGTCTAGAATAACCTACACAACCCTTGGCCATAACTCAATCATACTTTCAGAAGACACTTTACATATCATGGCGAAGAAGTTTTATTCTTTCTTTTTGCATATTTATCCACACAGACACTCGAAGATCACAAGCATTCCTTGAAAGTGTTTAGAGTCTATCCACGTTGACACTGGAAAATATCACTAGACTAAGGACCAGAATTCTCCCAAACATGAAAACAAAATCAAAAGTCGCATACAAAGAGCACAACGAACTGTCAAGACCAGATCATAGACCATACAGACCCTGGGAATTTCCAACTGAGAGAGAACCTATAAAAATCATTAAAAAAATATAGCGCATACCCTGTGGGATCACCTATATCTGAAATTCTTAAAACCATAAAACTCGTCGCAACATGTAAAGAATCGTATTCATATCTCCCTCTATCAAGATCATTCGCATGCATTTGGGAAATGTTTGTGGGGTTTCAGAATATCGTAACACCCTACTTGCTACAATCGAACGCATACATTTCTAAATCTGTAAAATATAGAAAAACCATACTCACATTGATCAAACGTAGACAGAGTCTCTTCATGGTAGCATAAAGAGATCCCTACAACCATCCATTGCAAAGATCCCTCACAGAGGTAACTAGATCCATGTCACAGAGGTTTACCCATAGATAATAATGGAACTCACCGAGAAAACTCACCAAAGGAAATATATCATTCCTTTCTTCAACCAACACTCTGATTTTCACCAAATGGAAAATGAAATCCATTTCTTGCATTTTCCTCATACTTATAGCGGGGTGGATTTACTTCCTGGTTGGGATTTCCCCCCACCCATTAAAAAATGTTTAATTTCCAGTCTCCATTACCGTTACGCCCATCCTACTTTAACGAGATAAGTTTTGGAAAGATCTGATAAGGACACTAAAGGCCCTTGGCATAATCTCCACAAAGATCTCTTAAATCAATCAGTTACCCACATGTTCTTGCTCATAATTGAGAGAGGTCAGAGTATTTTAAAGTTTACAACAGAAACAAAATCTCCTTGATTAGGAAAAATCGCAAATCCTTAATTTAACTCATGCAGTATCCCTCCATGCTTTGAGTTTTCAACACTTAGCTTCGATATATAAAAATATATCAATACTATGTTTAGGGTTACAAAAAAAAATGGTTATAACTATATATATATATATATATATATATATATATATATAATTAATGTCATAAGTTAATTAAGGTATAAATATATGTTAATATATGTCACCATATATTAGTCCATGTAAATGGTACATCACCATTTAATATTAATCAAGGTATGCTGATATCTTCCTCTCTATTTTGTCATATCGTCCCTTACTAATTTAATTCTTAGGTTTTTTTCCTTTGGCTCTTTTTCAACTTTTCTACATAACTCCTTGACCCTTTTGTTGAGGTTAATATGGTGGTAACCTATTATATCATGGATTAATTATGTTAGAATTCAAATAACTAGGCTATAGTACTTGAATTGCGCTAATTACTGCGAAAATAGGAATCCCTATAGGATGCCATAGTTAAGGTGATACTAAGACTACGACATCGAAATTAAGGCTCCCTAACCATTATCTTTTTTCCCTCATGGGTTCAGTTTCCCATCGTTAAGCTATGTCCATGTCTTAAGTCTCCTAAGTCTACAACTTAGATCGTATTAATTACAAGGTTTTACTAGTGTGGCCTTGGCCTTGAGCTCCTCACCAAAAAAATGAGTACAATGTACATTCATAATTACAAAATATTTAGGGTATGCAAGAGGGATATTACAATCATCATCATCTATATTGTATATAGTGAGATACTTCTCAATCTAAACAATCCATCTTATGTCTTCTCAATTGTCCTCGCCATTGAATTTTGGTAAATCTATTTTTACTTTCTGTATAACATTATTGAACAAACCTGTATTTGATGAATAATGAAGTTGTGATTATGAGTGAGGACTAATATTTTTATTTGTTTTTCTTGAGGACTTGAAATTAACTTTAAATGATAGGAATTCATTAACTTTTTTGTTGATTCCTTGGACGTCCCAACGATATCCTTGTATTGCAAGGAGAATTTTGGATTTGATTTCGCTCTCGTTCTTTTCCAATGAATCCTTGGAAGTTCTAGTAGTCTTTCTCTCATGATTTCTTGTATTCATAGTTAAAAGGGTTTAGAGGATACAAAGAATTTTAATTATTCGAAAATAGTAATAATAATAATCATCATCATAATATCTATTATTATATAAATAATATTTTTATTATTATATATGTTTATATTTTTACTAGTCTTTAAGAGATTAAAATATAATAACTATAATTAGTAATAATAATATTATTGTTACATATTTTTTAAACGGATTACAATTAGGTTTTAAACCCTAGGCATGGGAAATAAATATATGGTGTTCATTCTGTGGAGTGGTAGTGAAGAGTCGTGGTTGGGAAAATGCATCGAGGGAGAAAGGATTGCATGGAAAGAAAGGAGGCATGGTCATAGTGGATAAGGAGGATGAAATAGTAGAGGTAGAGAAGCACAAGGATGGCGTCGACTTGAAAATTTGAGTTGATCCAATGAGAAGAAGGAGAAATGAAACTTTCTGAAAAAAAAAATTCTAAGTGTTGAGAAATCGGGTAAACTCAGTGAGTTATGCCGATACATCAGCTGCGATCGGTAAGTTTTTCCAATACACATTAGGAGAACTTGGCAAGTTGAGCCGATGACAGGAAAAAGGAAGAGAATTTTCCAAAAAAAAATTCTAAAGTATGGGTATGTCGTAAAAACTTTGGAAGTTTTTCGATGCATCTCGGATAGGCTTTCCGATGCATAGCGAATGAGTTTCCGGTGCATCTCGGATGAGTTTTTCCGAGGCCGATGAAAGAAAGAAAAATTTTGAAAAAAATGTCTAAGTGTCAAAAATCCCATATCGGCAAGAAAAGATGAGTTTTTCTGATGTATGTCGGGTGAACTCGGTAAGTTTTTCCGATACGTAGAAAAAGTTTGATGAGTTTTTCCGATCAAAAATAAATGATGAGTTTTTTCGACGCGTTGAAAGGGAAAAGGTGAGTCGAGCCACAAGGGGGCAATCCCCCTTAACCCTCGTCGTCCCCCTGAGACAGTCGTTCTTTGTGAAAAGAAAATTCTATGATTTGACAAAGATGTCAATATATGATGTTTCCAATGCAGGTAAGTAATGTATGATTCATGTGAATGTATACAGCTAACAATTGTGTTATTAACACATTTTGCAGAATCATAGTCACCTTCAAAGGCAGTATTCCAGATAGTGCAGTTCAGTAAAGTAAGTTGTGGTTCAGCCATGAGATCCTTCAACATGAATGATGCACAAGATCCTTATGAGCATGAGGAAGATGCTATGGGGGAAAATGTCCGAGTTGGAAATGCTGAGACAAAGTCTAATGGTAGGATATTTCAAGAGACTCCCCCAGATTTTGCAGCCACCATGAGAAGCCTAAGGGTGGAGATGTAAAGTTACAGGGAAGATAATGAAAGATTGGTTAGCAGCTCAGGAGGAGTAGAATCAGGTCAATGCAGCCATACTGCAAAGTTTAATGGGCATTCAGAGGCGGATGAACTCTGGGGACTGGACAGTAAGATCGAAAGGTAGTAAGAACAATACCAGAAGGAGAAAGAGATCTCCTAGCGAGTCATCTAAATCTGAAGGATCCATTGGGGATTCAAGATCTTCATCTCACAGGAATGAGAGGAAGAGGCATTACCATAACCATTCATGTGATGAATTTAAGAATGCAAGGTCGCCTACCTTCAATGGTGAGGTAAAGAATGGACAAGAAGCTGAAGCTTGGCTTCTTGGGATGAGAAAATATTTCAAATTCCAAGACTACTGAAGCGATCGGCTCCAGGACATGAAATCCATAGTTGAGAAATAAATAAATATATATGTTGAAGAGATAAATATTACAAATGGCACTCGCCTTTATAGGCTTGAGTGTCTAAAACGAAAGGTTACACCCTTTTGGATAATAGTTAACTAATTTACTTAATATTTTATTTAATATTTGCTACATTGTCACTCCCTTTAAGAGAGCTTTGTCCTCAAAGCTGTGTTAGAGAAAGATGTAGTTGTCGAAATTGTTCGGATTCCCATGTTGCATCTTCTTCCGGGAGGTTTTTCCATTTTATAAGGTACTCTTTAATTACTCTAGTCCCTAATCTTCTTTCTTTGGTAGTAATGATATATTCTGGTTCAAAAATAATTCTTCCCTCATCATCTAACATGGGAAGTAGTGTTTGTGCCTGCTGGTGTTGACCTATCATCCTTTTTAAGCATGAAACATGGAAGACATTGTGGACACGCCTTGATTTCGGTAGCTCCAATGCATATGCCATGTGGTTGATCTTATTATTGATTTGATCTGGGCCATAAAATCGTGGAGCTAATTTATTATCTCCGCCTTTTTTTAGTGACAATTGTTTATAGGGTTGTAATCATACAAATACCCAATATCCAACCTCGAATTCCCATTATGTTCGATGTCGATCTGCTTGATGCTTCATTCTATTCCTTGCGGTGTTTATATTCTCTTCAAGTATTTGTACAACCTTTTGATTTTCTTATAAATGGGATTTTACTGAGGCAACCCTTGCTTGGTTGGTAATGATATCCTTCCATTTTGGGGGTGCATATCCATAGAGGGATTGGAATGGTGTCATTTTTGCTGATGTGTGATAAGTAGAATTATACCACCATTCTGCAAGATGTAACCATTGAACCCATTTATTTTGTTTATAAGTTATGAAGCAACAAAGGTAGGTCTCTAAGCATTTGTTGACGACTTCTGTCTAGCCATCTGTCTGAGGATGATAAGATGAGCTCATGTTAAGTGTCGTTCCAATTTGCTTGCAGAATTCTCTCCAAAAATTACCTTTAAATTTGGCATCCCTATCACTCACGATAGTCTTTGGGAAGCCATGTAACTTGTAGATATTTTTACAGATGGCTTCTACGGTTTCCTTTGCAGAATCAATTCTCTTTACTCCTGTAAAATGTGCATTTTTGGTTAACCTATCTACTACTACTAGTATTTTTTCTTTCCCATCTGATATGGGTAGACCTTCAATGAAATCCATAGAAATTTCCTCCCACTTCTGGTTTGGAATATGCAATGGATGGAGTAACCCGGGACTTGAGATATTCTCTGCTTTATTTCTCTGACAAGTGTCACACTCTGCAACATACTTGTGAATGTAGGCATTCATACCCTTCCAGAAGAATGGTTTCCTTGCATTATAGTAGGTTTTATAAAATCCTACATGTCCCGCGGCCAGGAAGTCATGTGATTCTTTACATACCTTGGTCTTAAACTTAGAGTTTTCGCTTAAGTAGATTCGTCTTTTGTACCATAAGAGGTCATTTTTCCATTCAAACTTTGGATACCGATTTATGTTGTTAATTATGTAGCAAACCTTTGCATTCTTAGCATATTTGGTTCAAATTTCGTCCAAGAATTCTGGGATTGCCATTGATACAACATAGACTTGTACCTCTTAATTTTTCCTTGATAGGGCGTTAGCTACTACATTGTCCTTCCCCTTTTTATGTAAAATGTCCATATCGAAGGTAGAGATATATTCGATCCACTTTTGTTGTTCAGTCGTTAATGTCTTTTGTTGTAATAAATATTGTAGACTATTGTGGTCTGTTCGAATTAGGAACTTGCTTCCCAACAGATATTGTTGCCATTTAGTTAGCGCATGCATAATGGCAAGCACTTCCTTGTTGTAGGTGGACTGTATGAATTCTCTTTTCTTAAACTTCTTGCTTTCAAAAGCGATTGGATGACCTTCTTACATTAGCACTACTCCTATCCCAAATCCTGAAGCATCACATTCAATTACAAATGGTTTTGAAAAATCAGGTGTTGCCAGAATGGGAGTTGAAAACATAATTTGTTTCAACGTTTCAAAGCATTTTCTTGCTTCATCATCCCATAGAAAAGAATTCATTTTAAAAGATTTGTTAGTGGAGTAGTGACATGTGCATAGTTCTTGATGAATCTTCGATAGTAACCTGTTAATCCCAAAAATCCTCGTAATTTTGAAACATTCTTGGGTTGGGGCCACTCCTTCATCACTTGGATATTCCTTGGGTCCACCTTGACTCCTTCCTTCGATATTATATGACCAAGATACTCTACTTCTTGCTTCCCAAACCTGCATTTTGACTTCTTTGCATAGAATTGGTTTTCCTTCAAAAGAGATAGAACCTTTTCTAGTTGCTTCAAATGTTCTTTCTATGTCTTGCTATATATCAGGATGTCATAGAAGAATACTAACACAAATTTCCTTAGGTAGGGATGAAATAGTTCGTTCATAGTTGCTTGGAATGTGGCAGAGGCATTAGTTAACCCAAAAGGCATTACTTTGAATTCATAATGTCCTTCATGATTTTGGAAAGCAGTCTTTGTGATATCTTCTAATCGGACCCTAATTTGATAGTACCCTGACCTTAAATCAAGTTTTGAAAAATACTTCGCGTCATGAAGTTCATCCAGTATATCGTCGATGAAGGGAATTGAAAACTTGTTTTTAATCGTTATTTTGTTTAATCCTCGATAATCAATGCATAGCCTGAATGATCCGTCCTTCTTCTGTACTAACACGACTGGAGCTGTATATGGGCTTCTGCTCTTGGTGATGACACCACACTTCAATAAGTCTTGAACTAACCTTTCTATCTCTATTTTCTGATCCCGGGGATACCGATAAGGTTTAACCTTGATAGGGTTTGACCCCGATTTAACCTCTATTATGTGTTCTATAATTCTTTCAGGTGGTAGCTGCATCGGTAAGTCTTCAAATATTTTCCTATATCTCTGGAGTAATTTTTGGATTTCTTCTTTGAGCTTGTTTTGTTCGCATTCTTTTCCTTCTATTTGATGGCATTGGATCACGTATGCTGATGCTCCTTTTCGAATGAGCTTCTCCATCTGTTGAGATGAAACTACTTGTGTTCCTGGTGGTTGGAAACCATGTAGTTTATAATTTTTTCCTTGCCATTTAAACTTGATGAAATTTTTTTGGTGATTAGCAGAGTATGTTCCCAATGTTTGTAACCATTGGACTCCCATAACGATATCCACTCCACCTAATGGTAATGTGTATAGTTCTGATTCCAACTTGAAGTCCTGGATTTGGAATTTCACTTTGTGACATTTTCTAACTTTTTGGATTTTCTTTCCATCTATGACCATCACTTTCATGTTCGGAACTGGATTTACAAACACCTTGAGTTTTTCGATGACTCTTATATCAAGAAAATTGTGAGTGCTTCTAATGTCTACTATCACTGTAACATTTTCATTTTTTATATTCCCTTTTAACTTGAGAGTCTGTGGTTGACTAATGCATGTCATGGCTGCTAGGGATATTTTGGGTGTCTCGCCATTTCTGGATTCCATATTTGCGGTTGCCTCCTCTTCATATTCTGACTCTTCTTATTCTTCTTCTGATTCACTATTCTCCTCTGCTTCACAAGTATATAATTTCTTTGAGTTGTCCTCTAGGCAACACCTATTTTTAGGATTCCATCTGTCTTCACATCCTCGACATTTTCCTTCCCTCATTCATTTATTTTCGAGGTTCTTCATGTCGTCCCTTCTTGGTGGAGGGATGTATTTGTTTGTATTGTCCTCTGGAGTTGTATCGATGTTTCTTTGTGAATATGACTTCCCTTTGTTTGATTGGAAGTTGTCAAAATTGGCCTCGACTGCTTTTTATTTTCGTCTTGCCGCCTCAATATTCGGTATGTCATGCATTTTTAACTCTTTTTGTATGTAAGTTTTTAGTCCTCCCAAGTAAGTTTCTAGTCGTTGTTTGTCTGTTAACCCAAATACTTTGGTAGCGAGTGATTCCCATTGGTGTGTGAATTCTTTGACCCCTTCTTTTTGTTGTAACCTGGTAAGCTTCGAAAAAAATTCATCTTCATTGATTGCTTGAAACCTTTTGAGGAAATCATTTTTGAACAAATTCCATGTGTATGCAAAGTTGTCACCTTCCACCACATGTACTATTTATAGGCATGGCTTTCAAGATGCATAGATGCATACTTCACATTTTCTACATCTATTGTGATGTTATAGATATCAAAGTATTCGTCTTCCTTATTTAACAACCCAATGCATTGTTCGTCATTTCCACTTAACTTTGACATATCTATTTTTGCTTTGGGGGGATGCACTACATAACGCTGATACCGATTGTCTCTTGTCTTGTTGCGTGGTGGTGATCCCGAATTGCTGGCTGAAGCACACGAAATATCTGAATCGTCTTTTCGGTTGTGGCGATCTTTTGTTTTTTTCTTTTCCATCATTTCCATGAGTGTATATAACTTGTCATTTAGTTGGTCTTGTTTTTCCTTCATCCCGTCCAATTTGTCGTCTAGCCTTCTATCTAACACTGAAACGACTTCCTCTCTTATTTCATTTTTCAGCTTCGTATTGCAATTTTTTATTTCTTCTTTTAAATCTTCTTGACTCTTAATAATGCAATCATTGAAATCCTTCTCCAATTTTTCAATTTGGGCTTTTAACTCTGTCGTAATGATTCTGAGGTGTGGTGGTGAATAATTAGACCTAATTTTGGCTTATGATATGAGTAATATTTGTCAATATTTTTTGTGCGTGGTTGATTAAATTCAATTGATAGTAATAATAATAATATAATTATTATTATTATTTGTAATTTTGTAAAGTTAATAATTTATATATTATTTAACTTTATTTCATTATTTTTTTATATTATATATATATATATATATATATTAAAGGTGAATAAATTTAATATTTATTTAAATTTGAGGCAGAGGATGTTAAGTGACGCAGAGTGTGGAGTAGTTGGGGGTTGGAGGAGGTGGTGGAGCGTGGAGTAGTTGGGAGATGGAGGGGGATGGAGGAGGTGGTGGAGCATTGAGTAGTTGGAGAATGGAGGGGGTGGCAAATGGAGGCGCAAGGGGAAGATGCAATGCGAAGGAAGTGCGAGGGAGTAGTGAGGAGGAGTTGCAAAGGAACAGTGAGGAGGAGAGGTGGATAGATGAACTGCAGCGAAACAACGGATGCAAGAGATAATGGAAAACGGCGGTGTTTTGCGGGCTCTAATACCAAATGAAGCAATCGGCTTCAGGACACGAAATCCATAGTTGAGTAATATATATATATATATATATATATATATATATATATATATATATAGTTCCATGAGCTGAGATTGGGACAACAAACTATGGAAGAGTATGTAAACAAGTTCCTAGAACTTTTGAGGTATGTCAGGTACATCAAAGAAGAAAAATTGAAGATATAGAATTTCCTAAGTGGATTGCCTCAGTCTTACAAAGACAGAATTGAGTTTTATGAACCTAGAAATCTCGAAGAAGCAATAAGGAAAGCTAAGTATTTATATGAGAAAAGAAAAGGAAAACCTGATTAGCATAGGGCATGGAAGGACAAGAAGAATGAGAAGTATGACCAAAGGAAGAAAGGTTTCAAACCTTCTAAGTTCAGGAATCAGCAAAAGCAACCATCACAAGCTGAGAAGCAACCAGCCAGAGCGATGGGAGAGAAGCCAAGAGATCCACAGCAGAACAGAGAACCTATCCAATGTTGGAAATGTGGAGGACCCCACATGTGCAGGAATTGTCCACTTGAGAATGAGAATGCAAGGCTAGCTTACAACATTCAAGAAGCAGAAATAGTGGGTCAAGTAGCAAGGGTCGTCCCTAGGATTTATGTAGCACTCAAGGACTACTAGGAAGATCACCAGTCAACTGTGGTTGAAGTTGTAGATAAGATTGTTGAGCAATATGTTTCTATTTTGATTGACCCTGGTTCTATTCACAGTTACATTACTCCTAGAGTAGTGGAGATTTGTGCTTTTAAGAAAGTAAAGCATACCATTGCAACTAAGAGAAAGGTTCGTGAAGTGGTAGAGAAATGTTCATTGGTCATGAATGGATTGGTCACTTGTGTCGATCTGAATGTTATACCACTTGGTTCCTATGATGTTCTCATTGGAATGGATTGGTTAGAAGCTCACAGGGTAAATCTTGACTGTTATGATAAGACTTTTGAATGCATGGATGAAGAAGGAAACCCAAGAGTTGTAAGAGGCATTCCAAAGGTGATTTCTGTAAGACATATTTCAGCAATGCAGTTGAAGAAGTTCTGTAGGAAAGGTTGCCAGTTGTATGCAGCTCATATTTTGGAGGAAACAGAGAATGAAACTCATAGGTTGGAGGACTTTCATGTGTTGCAGGAATTCAGGGATGTGTTTCCTAATGAGATTCCAGGGCTTCCTCCAAAGAGAGACATTGATTTCACAATTGAACTTGTGCAAGGAGCAGCACTAGTTTCCAAGACACCCTACAGGATGAGTACACCAGAAATGCTAGAGCTGAAGATGCAACTACAAGAGTTGTTGGAGAAGAAGTATATCAGGCCGAGTGTGTCTCCTTGGGGAGCACCAGTTCTATTTGTAAAGAATAAATATGGTACACTCCAGTTGTGTATTGATTATAGACAGCTGAACAAAGTCACTATGAAGAAAAAATATCCTTTGCCTAGGATTGATGACCTCTTTGATCAAATGAGAGGAGAAAAGGTATTTTCCAAGATTTAATTGAGGTCTGGTTACCATCAGGTGAGAATCAAGGATGAAGACATTCATAAGACAGCCTTCAGAACAAGGTATGGGCATTATGAGTTTGTAGTGGTACCATTTGGTCTCACAAATGCACCAGCTACATTTATGTGCCTTATGAATAGTGTCTTCAGCAGTTATTTGGACAAGTTTGTTCTTCTTTTCCTTGATGAAATCCTTATTTATTCTCAGAATGACGAAGAGCATGAAAAGCATCTTAGATTGACATTGCAATTGCTTAGGGAGCATTAGTTGTATGAAAAGTTGAGCAAGTGTGACTTTTATAGAGATAGGATTCATTATTTGGGTCACATTATCTTAGATGAGGGTATATGTGTAGACTTTGAGAAGATTGAGGCCATTATGAATTGGCCTACTCCAAGAAATGTAACAGATGTAAGATATTTTATGGGACTTGCAAGATACTACAGGAGATTCATTGAGGAATTCTCCAAGGTTGCACATCTAGTCACTTCTTTGCAAAAGAAGGGAATAAAGTTTGAATGGACACTGAGGTGTGATGAAAGATTCCAGCAGTTGAAGAATCTTCTCAAAAGTGCACCAGTCTTGCAGATTGCAAACCCAGAAAAAGATTTTGTGGTGTGTATTGATGCATACAGAAAAGGGCTTGGAGGAGTCCTTATGCAAGACAACCACGTGATATGTTATGAATCAAGAAAGTTGAAGGAACATGAGAAAAAATATGCTACTCATGATCTAGAACTTGCAGCCATAGTACATGCTCTCAAGATGTGGAGGCATTACTTGATGGGAAGAAGATTTGAGCTAAGGACAGACCATTGCAGTCTGAAGTACTTATTTGATCGGCCTACATTAAATGCTAGGCAAGCTAGATAGATGGAGTTTTTATGTGAGTTTGATTTTGAAATCAAGCACATAAATGGAAAAGATATTAAAGTAGTTGATGCACTCAGCAGGAAGGTGCAGGAAATGCATGTGGCATCTCTTAGTATTTTCCAATCAGATTTGAGACAGCATATTGTTAATCATGTTGCTGGAGATGAGTTGTATGAGAAGGTAAAAGACAAATTGCAGCAGCAAAGTCTCAAGAAGAGGTATGAGGGATACAAATTGGAAGAAGATTGACTTCTTACTTATTAGAACATAATTTATATTCCAAATGTAGTAGATATGAGGAGAGTTCTTATGGATGAAATCCATCAAGATCCATATTCTGATCACCCAGGATATCAGAAGACAATTGCTACAGCCAGGTAGTAGTAATTTTGGCCAGGAATGAAAAAGGACATGGCTGAATATATTTCAAGGTGCATGAAATGTCAGTAGGTGAACGTTCAGCATCAACACCCAGTAGGTTTGTTGCAACCTTTGCCAGTTCCAGAATGGAAATGGGAAGTATTTCCATGGATTTTATTACAGTATTGCCAATGACTTGGAGACAACATGATTCCATCATGATTGTGGTGGAAACGTTGACAAAGGAAGCACATTTTATACTGGTTAAGTCTACGCATAAGACTGACGACATTGCAAAGATATTCATGAAGGAGATTTTCAAATTGCATGGATTTCCTAAGGCGATAGTCTCTGACAGAGATGTCAAGTTCACTTCCAATTTTTGGAAGGGTTTGTTTGCAGATTTGGGTACAAAGTTAAACTTCAACACTGCCTACCATCCTCAAACTGATGGGCAGACAGAGAGAGTGAATCAGGTGCTTGAAGACATGCTTCGCATGTACGTGATGTATAAACCAACCAAGTGGGAATATTATCTACACTCGGTAGAATTTTCCTATAACAATGGACAGCAAGCATCCTTGGGGATGAGTCCATATGAAGCTTTGTATGGAAGGAGGTGTAGGACATTAGTGACTTTGGAAAATCCAGTGAACAAAGTTGTGCTTGGTCCAGAATTGCTCAAGGAGATGGAGCAGGAGGTTGTAAAGATCGGGCAGAATCTTAAATAATCCTAGGACAGATAGAAAATCTATGCAGATAAGCATAGGGTGAACAGAGAGTTCAGTGTTGGGGATCATGTTTACCTCAGAGTGAGGGAAAAGAAGAGTTTCTTGAAGCTTAGAAGTTGTGCCAAGTTGTCACCTAGATATTGTGGGTCGTTTCAAGTGCTTGAAAGAATAGGTCCAGTTGCATATAGACTTGCATTTCCTGCTAGCACTATAGCTCATAATGTTTTTCATGTTTATTTGCTTAAGAAATATGTACATGATCCTAACCATGTGATAAATTGGGATGTGATTCAGGTGGAACCCGAGGGAGAGTTCCAAATCAAGCCAATGCGCATCCTCGACAAGAATGTCACAACGCTCCGAAACCAAGCCATAGGGAAGGTAAAGGTGCAATGGGAGCACTACGGTCATAAAGAGGCTATGTGGGAGCTGGAGGATGCCATGTGATTGGCACATCTGTTTTTGTTTAATTCTGCGAAGCACTGAGGCGGTACCAGTGTAACATTTTTGTTCAATTTTGTAAAGCACTGAGGACAGTACTGTTGAAGGGGGAGGGGAATGTAACACCTCGGTTTTGACCCCGTTTGCATTAAAAATGTATATGATGTATATATTGTAATTAATCATGGTGTGGAGCTAAAGGCAAAAGTCCCACCATTGATTTAACATTTTATGTTTCGGCGATTAAAATCGTTGTCGATGGTATTTTGTGCTAGTCGGCACATTATAATTTTGGCATCATGTAAATATGGAATTTAATTAAAAACCCACAACCAGCTATGTCAAAGGATAAACCTAATCCAAATTCAACCCTTTTTGTTTATGCTTTCCAGTTTTTCACCACAACAGGATCTGAAATTTGTTATAATATTTAATTAAATCATTCCTGTCCAAACCTTGGTCTATAGTTGGATTAGGTAATATTGCTTTCCTCTCTTTCTCCTTTGTTGAAGTAGCCTTTTAATATCTAGGTCCATTGAAGATGCTCTTTAGTTACTTGAACCGAGGGATAGGGCACATGCACAATTGAAATGAGTTAGCGTTGACGCTAAGTAATTTTAAGGGTTTAAACTGCAACAAATAATGAGATGGGGGCATGATTTCCTAAGGATAAGAGTGGGGGAATATTTAACCTTTGGGGCCAATGGGGAAAAGCCAAATGTCAAAGGGAGAACCCATAAAATTGTCAACTACCTTTCTTGTCTCATTCACCCAATCATTTATTACTACCAGAAATTGGTTGAAGTAGTTATTGCATGGGAATGGGAAGAGTATGGGCAAAAAAATTTGAATTTGGGGAAAACCCATTTTTTGGGAAAAATGTTTTTGACTTTTGGTGCAAGTTAACACCCAAAATGCATGCCCATTTGGTCATACACCTACGTCCTCCTCTTCATTCACAATTTTGGAGCTCCTGGGCACTTCACTCACATTTTTGGAGCTGATGTTCCTTCCCCATCCACGTTTTTACAATTTTCGTGATTTCCCCCATGACTGGGAAGTCAGTTTTGCAAAGCTCAATGGTTGGGCTCTTGGCTTGACGTTTTTGTTGTTGTTTCCCAGGCTGGGAATCCATTTTTGTAATGCACATCGAATTGGAGAAGAGGCCACAATTTATGGGTGTATGTGGAGGCCAATTTTGCCCATGTGAAGCCAATGAACATTTGGTTAAATCGATTTTGGCACCAGGGGCTATTTTACCCACCTACCATTTTGATTTTGGCTTTCAGCACATTTTTGTCCATGCCCAGCACTGTAATTATTGTGTATGCATATTTTGGCTTTGGTCTGAACTGATTTGGGAGTGGAAAGAGGTTCTGAACTAGCTTGATAAACCTAGTGTGTGAAGGGACCTCACAGACAGATATATGGGATTGGTTTTCTTCTTTGCACACCCTGAATAGAACTGGAAGGGAAGGCATAAACCGAGGGATTGTGTACTAGAGAAGGGGATGCTTCCTTGTGTTGGGTGGGTAGATGTTTAGAAGCCAGGCTATATTTGGTGCAGGTACCCATAGCTCTTTGGAGGAGCTCACTAGCTTAGCAGTCAGCCTCTCCATCTCCTTTACAGCATGATAAACCCAACTTTGTTGGCTTGGATGAGTTTTGTTGTATCCTTGCATATGTGTGAGCCAACTAGTGTTCCTTATTCCTTGTGGGAATCATTCCCAGCTCTAGGGTGGAAGTGTTGCTGAGAGATTAAGGAGCACACTGGCCTATGGTTGGGTGGAATGTTGCAGCGACATAGCTGGTTGCGGGATGAACTTCTTTCCAAGATAGGTCTCTCTTATGTTAATCTCTGGATGGTATTTTTTTAATGAAAATGATGAACATGTGTATGCTTTCGTTGTATGTTAAATATTTATGCATATGTGCATGTATTAGTTCAATGCATTTCATTTTATCATGTGTATGTTCATCGGATTTAAATACCCCGTATTAGTTAAAAGTAGTAACGTCGCGTCCTCTCCATCTAGTAGAGGGGCGGGGACGTGACACCAAGTCCTCCCACAAACGCTAGTCCTCTCCTCGTCACGGGTCTGTTAAATTCTCCTCATGGTTTGTGTTGGGTTAAATTTATGTTTGGCTCCTTCTACTTAGTTGGTCTATGTTTTTCTATGAAACGGATTCTCCTGCCTGTTTACACGATCAAGCGCCCAAGCTGAAAGGTTGGGCTACTCTCATGCTCCTCTGCCTTTGTCTATGGGCTATCATATTTACCTTTTTTTTTTGGTTACCAGACCGATGCCTAACTCCATGTTTTACGGAACAGAGTATATAAATATCTTTTATTTTTGCACCAGTAATAAAAGGGTTACATCCTACTTATAAAAAAAATATCTTGTTAAATTAAATAATTATTAATTAAAAAATTTCAAAAAAAATGTTTGTTTTTCTTTAATGATTGCATATATTCTTTGCATTTGTTAGGTTTTTAATCTCACTATTACCATGAATATTTTTAAATTTTTGGGATTGTGGAGATTCCTCAAAAATAGAGAGAATAACATCCATAAATAAGTATTAAGTATTATTCTAATAGCTATCACTTAAAGATTTTATAATGGTTTTTAGATTATACTTATTACCTATCCACTAAATACTTTTTTTTAAATTATATTTTTTTTTATAAAAATAAATTAAAAATTATACTAAAGTTTAAAAGATGTAACAAGTTAAGAATGTATTACAGTAAATATTATGAAACATTATGGAGGACATTTTATAGAGAAAGCTATTTTCATCCTAGATGTTGATACTATCATATAAATAGCAAATCAAATTTTGGATTATATTAGTTTTAAATTAAAAAGGAATATAATAGGAAGATTTTTATATGTTTTTATGTGATTGATTTTTTATCAATTATATTATAAACCATAGTAGTATAATTAGAGTATTAATACGGATTTGAATATAATTCGATAAGGAAAAAATACTTAATGAAAAAATCTAGTACTAAAGAAATACAAGAGTAGGTTGCTTATAGATTTTCTTTTTTAAACTTATTTTTTAAAGTTGCTTTTTAAATCTACATAAAACATTCAATATTTGCATGTAAGACTATGCCATTTTTCTCTATTTCCTGTCACAAAAAATCAAAGAAAACATTAAAACTTTTCTATTTAGTCTCCAAAAATGAGAAGAATTTATCTAATAATGTATTTATAAATTTAATTGTAAAAATATTAAATAACTAAAATGCAAAAAAAAAAATAAAACAAATTTCTAATAATATATATTCCAAAAAATATTACCCTAACTAAAATCTAATATCTAATATTATAACTAGTTCCTAAAATTTATATTATATTATAACTAGTTCCTAAAATTCATATTACAAAATAAACCTAATTTAAATCTAATTTAATATTTGATATTTATAATTAAAGAATACTAAAATCTAATATCTAATATTATAACCACTTCCTAAAATTTATATTATATTATAACTAGTTCCTAAAATTCATATTACAAAATAAACCTAATTTAAATCTAATTTAATATTTGATATTTATAATTATAGAATAAAACAAAATATATATCATAAATTTTAAAGCTTTAAACTTTTAAAATCTAAAACTAATTATGAAATAACAAAATAAAACAATAAAATTTAAATAGTTTTTATTTTATAACATGTACAAAAAGTGTATGCAATTTTACAGTATTATGCTTAATATTGGCGTCTTAATTTTTTTTTTAAATCCAATACAACCAAATTATGCTACTATGCTATAAACTAAGGTTGATTATAAAACAAAATATATATCATAAATTTTAAAGCTTTGCACTTTTAAAATCTAAAACTAATTATGAAATAACAAAATAAAACAATAAAATTTAAATAGTTTTTATTTTATAACATGTACAAAAAGTGTGTGCAAATTTACAGTATTATGCTTAAGGCGTGGGCTAGCTATGGAGCAAACCTCCCTGCATGAGACGGAAGAGGAGCAAAGTCAAAGTTGACTTTGCTCCTTCTCCGTCCGATGGAGGGAGGTTTGCTCCATAGCTAGCTTATTCCTTATGCTTAATATTGAGGTCTTAATTTTTTTTAAAGTCCAATACAACCAAATTATGCTACTATGCTATAAACCAACGTTGATTATTTTTTATTGATTTGATAACTACATCGATCGATGTGGTTTAGTTCACTGCACGAATCCATGGATGGCCCATTGTCACAGTAGCACGCCAACCTAGTTTTACTTCTATTCATTATATGTTGACACCGGCGTTGTCATCAGATATGTAGGGTTCCATCTCTCTATTTTTTGCATAGTTTAATTCCTGTTTCTAACTTTTTAGATAGTTCAATTCCTTTTATTAATAGACACGTTACGTACCTTTCTTTGCTTTGGCTTCGAGATATTTGTCTTCGCACGAGAAATTTTTTATTTAAATGAATGGTATTATATGGCGATGATTCTGTAAGCAATACATTGCTGTGGAGAAAGTCAATCTTTCCAATAATTTGAAGGAATTTCTGGCATTAAATTCAAAGAATCCTTGTCAATCTAGGCAAGCAAGTTGTGATATTAAATTTGAACAACCAAGCACTTACAGTGCCGATTAATATAGTAATTTCAAGCCAACGCTGAAGTCATAAAGGAGCTAGACTTTGCAGAAAGGGATGGATATTTTACTAGCTGCACGACACCTAATTATTCTCACATAATCACGTTTCACAATTCATATTGCATGGAAGATTGAATGAATATCTCTCTGAAATTCAGAATAACATTGAGATCAAAGTCTTATGAACGTGTTCTTGAAATCAAGTTATAAGGAGGTGGTAACCTCAGCTTGAAAAATATGTATGTTCAAGTCATTCAACGGATCAATAGCGAAGTCACGTGGTAGATATAGGTCATTCTGATTTTGAAGATAGCAGCACGATGTCATTGGGATATTGAAGATAGCAGCTGGATGACGATCAGAACCAGAACAGAGACAATAAAATTCATGTAGGATATTTTAATTTATAAATATATTTAAATATGATTAGTATGACTACTTAATTTGTGGTTAGTGAATACTGATTCGAAGTGTTTGTTATCTATGTATTACTAATCTGTAGTTAGTGAACACTGATTCCAAGTGTTTGCTATCCATGTATTAGTTAAGAGTTGAGTTATCCATGCATCAAATATGATTATCCATTCATAAACTATCACTTATTTTTTATATTCCTTTTCTTATAATTTTTTTATTTTGAATTACTGTAATAAAATCAATTTGGACAGTACATTTATCTTATTCTTGTACAATCTTACTACAGCCTAAAATCCTCCAAATTCTAAAATAAAAAGGCGTATCAACTTAATATTGCTTTTTATTTCCTATAATTTTTTATTTTGATTTACTGTAATAAAATCAATTTGGACAGTACATTTATCTTATTCTTTTACAATCTTATACAATCTTGCTAAGCCTTAGGCCAGAATCCTCCAAATTCTAAAATAAAAAAGCTTATCAACATAATTGTTTTTTATTTTTTACAATTTAAAAGAACAAAAAAAATATCTTTATTACTAAATTAAATGTACTATTAAAATTTATTTTATAATAGTTCCAAATTAAAACTAAACAATTATAAAAATTATTTATATCAAAAATATTTAAAATTAAATGATTATACTAATTAAAAGATAACACCAAATATAGTTTGGTGATTTAGTTATAGCCTTTTTCAAGGTATCTTTTGTAAACTACAGAAATAACTCTTTGGGTTTTTCTACATAAACCAAAATATGTATAAATATTTATACAAAACATAAAGAATATAATTTTTAATATTTTAAATTAGTATAGATTAATTTTAAATTCTAATTTACTAATAAAAGATAAGTAGATATAAATTTTTAATTACATTTCATTTTATTGTAATTTTTTATTTTATAAATGCTTATAAATATAATTTTTGTAATGTTATTTATGTAACAAAAATTTTATTCTATTAAGTTATTAAGCACCTTAATACTCTCAATAGAATAAACTACCCCTTATAAATATTATAGATTTAAAAATCATCAATATCTTTTAAATTTTTATTTTGAAAAAAATATGTTAACTATTCCATTATTACAAATTAAATTCAATTGAAATATGGATTGAGTTAAGTTACTTTAATTTTTTTAAAACTTTGTTAAATTTATGAAGTGGTTTGTTGATAAATTTATCAAATGGTTTTATCCAACAAAAAGTATTAAAAGTATTATTAATAATAGCATATACATAAAGTTAAGTTAGTAGAACATTTTTTTAAAACTTGTTAAATTTTTGAAGTCGTTTTAAATTTTTGATTGTTTGGTATTATTGGGTTTATATATAAAATAAAATAAAGTATACTAAGTATATTTATATTTTATAAATGATTATAAAAATAGGTATGGGTATTAGAAAAGTACATTAGAAAGTATAATGGAGAAATATTTAAGTAATACCTAGATTGGAGTATATTAAAATGGAAAATGTATAATATAAGAATGTAAAGGTATTGTTTACCGAGATTTTTAAAATTATATTAAGTATATATTTATATTTTTAGTTTCAAATTTTTTTTGTTATAATAGGAATATGTTTAATTTTTTATTTTATCAGTAATTTAGGAGCACTTATTTTCATTTTTTTTTAGCATCAAAATAAAACTCAAACAAATCAAGTAGTTTCTTAATGTATGACAAAACCATAATTGGTTTAAGTTAACATTAATTATCATCATCATCATTGTTAATTTAAATTAATTAAATGAAATTTTTATTAAATAAATAATTAATCATAACATATTTTTGTGTTTTTGTAAGTTCCATAGGATCCACTGTATTAGAAAACTAAAAATAAGATAAGATTACATCACAGGATAAGTCTTTCAGGGTGGCCTTTGATGGTGGATCCACTAATCTCAGCCACCTTGGTTATCAAAAATAACAAAGATATCAAAAACACTAGTCTACCATGTGAGGGGAAACCAGGCACTAATGTTCTTAAAATTACTGTAGAAATAGAAGCTCCAATTATATGAGTAAAGATGTTAAGAAGCACAATAAGTAGATCTTACTACTAAGATAATTCTCACAATCATACACGGGAAAAATAGAGAGAAGAATAGAGACTGAATCACATGAATTAAGAGATGAATATTGGAGTGTATCCTTCCATTAAATAGTGATTAATAATAGTGTACATAATTAGTACATCCCTCATAGGTAAAATCGAGTTGTGTTGGATACAACTCATCAAGCTCAGAAAGATAGACTTACTAAATATAATCAACCCCCATAAGTGGCTAAAGCACTTCCCAAATCATTTAAGGACCTAACGAATTAGCTAAAGATTGAGTGAGTTGTCAAGAGTGATGGAAAAACATGTTAATCATGGAATATGGAGATAAAATCAAGGAGGATGGGTTGGCAACAAAAGATAATAGTTTCCTATTTGACTAGATTTACCTTATCCACAGAAAAGCTAAAATAAAGCAATAAAAGAAAGAATCTGCAGGAAAGTGCAGTTACTAATTCAAGCAGACAATAAAGTAGACAGGATCAACCCTGAAACAGGATTAAATCCCTCCTGGGGTATATATGGAAAGTGTTGACCATGCACTGTAAGTGGATGTCAACTATCTAGGCTAGAGGGTAGGAAATTAATCATCAAAAAATTTAATCCTAAGTTATCAAGTGGGTTTATTATATTCCCACGCCCGTTTTATTATATGTGCATCCTTTATATAGTTTGTGGTTTGTAGAGGGACTCGATCCCTGGTTATTGATTGTGTGTATCTCGTATTTTGGTACCAGTGGTTAGTTGTACCAGCCATGGTTTCTCGTCTTTCACTTTGTTTAGTTTACACGTGTCAACAATCTTGGGGGAAACATAGCTTCGAAAAGCGTCGGGATCAATTAAAATTTAAATAGAAATGTTTTAAACCTTACCTTCTATTTCGACCATAGTGGTCTTATGGTCTGCTTGTCAGTCATCAAGTGTTGCATAGATCCTAGGCGTACTAGCCATGTACTCTATGGTTGGGTCTTCTTGTAGGTTGTGTAGGACTCCATTAGTCTTGTTTGGACAATCCCTGGCATAATGGGGCCCTTGGAATTTCGAACAGCTAACCTCCAGCGGGGAAGCCTTAGGTCCTCTGTTTGTTGTTGGTCTATTGGTATTTGGTGGGGGCACATTTGGTCGTGCACCTTTCTTGTTGAAATTTTTGTTAGACGAAAAAATATTGTTTTTTTCTATATGCCTATGGTTTTAGACCGGGTATTCAGTTGTTCGAGAAGGTCCTAGAACTGTCTCGACTTCTATTTATATTTTCCTGCCTCAATTTTCCATTATCATAACAAAGTCTAGCTTTGTGTAAGGTAGTGTCTAGATTTTTGGGCATGTCAAACTCATTTCTCTCTCAAAAATTTGGAGGAAGACATCCCAAAAATTGTTGTATCTTGACATTTTCATACTTTATGTAGGGAACGTAATGTAGTAGATCCAAAAATTTGTTGAAAAAGGCATCCATGGTCATGGAGCCCATCTTTAACTCATGAAACTCATTGAAATTTATGTCATAGAATATTTCAGACATGTACTTTTCTTGGAAGATTCTGCGAAAAATTACTCCAACTGATCTCTTTTGCTTCATCTCTTTTAGTATGTTTTAGATCTCTCCACCATCTAGTACACTCTCCATTTAGGTTGTAAATGGCTAGCTGGGATTTTATCTTACTAGAGTAGTTGTGTACTCGAAAGTATTTACTCATACCCAGGAACCATTCTTTAGCCTTCTCCCCAGTATTCATCTATCCTTCATAGGTTGGGGCTTTTATCTTTCGAAATTCTCCTTGAAGGTTTTCATCATTTTTCTGCCTTTTTCTACAAGGAGGGGATGAACCATCACTGGAAGGACTATGATATTATCATTATGCAAGATCAGGAGTGTGTTCTTCTCTTACCTCTTCCTTTGGACTGATGGTCCTTCTTTTATGATGATAATTTTCCTTGTATTTATTGGTTGAATGGGTAGGTTTCCCATGAGGGTTTAATTCGGTCAAGTTTCAAAGTAAAGCTTCATTTATTTCTTGATGTTATTTTCTCCCTTTCATGTTATCATCTTTAAATCTATATAGGTATTCTTGCAGACACCGTATGGCCTTCATTAGGTTGGAAGTTAATTCCACCACAATTTCTTCTTCTCGCGTTGGGGAAGTCAGGTTCCCTTGTCAAATATTGTCCTCTTCTGTATCCATGCTTTGGACTGTTCTTTAAATCTGCAATTTAAACATTTAGTAACAAATAATCTTTTGCTAGTTCACAAAATCACAAATACAGTTTTGAAATGTTTATTTCTGCAATGGATGTTTAGTAGAGCCCATTAGGTCTCTAAGTGTTTGAAACCGGGCTCTTATACCACTTGTAATGTCCCTCAAATCCGTAAATTAAAAAAAATGTAGGGTTAATAATACTTCTAATGATCTAAGGGGCATCTATTATTAACTTCAGAATTGTAAAACCTATATAGGAATTATACATATGTTCATGTTATGTTTCTATTCTTGTATGGTTTCTGTTTTACGATGATGTTCAATGTCATTCTTTTATATAATGATGTACTTGTATATTGATATATGTTATCTAGTTTTAATGATTCTTCGGTATTGTTTTATTCATGTTTGATTACATGTTACGTTACTTAGTTTCTTATTTTACTTAAATGACGAGGCTAACTTACCTCTGTATCTAAAGGGGAGGAGTGGCTAAAAAATTTTCCTAACGACTCACTCACAAAGGTAAGGAAATCCTACGAAAATGGGCTTACTTAGTTCTCGCGAACTAATGCATGATGTATATATTTACCACAGGTATTTCACCGCTAAACTTGTGCTACGTGTGTGTGAAAGAAAAGGTGAAAGATGTAGCACCTAAAAGCTTGTTAACCGTAAACACTAAGGGATTGGCATGGTTTTAAAACAAAACAAAATGTATGAAGTTTAAAAACTATAGAATGGGGGTTTAAAATTTAATTCATGGTGGAGGATATTTGTCATGATTAATGTGCCCATGTAATGTCCCTTTTTTGGAAATTTGGAGAAATGCACAAATTGGGCAAAATTCGAGCTTAACTAGTCATAACTCTAGAGGGTTACAACTTTCACCAAATGGTCCTGAATTTGAAAGAAGATGGTATGGTGAGCCTTAAAACATCCCAAGGTAGTCTATGGATACTTTTTATTATACTTTAGACCTTCGCAACATTGTTTCGGGCTAATGACAAAAATGTCAAAAATTACTAGGAAATTTAATGAAATCCCCCCCTAGGGTGTAGGCCAACTGGGCTTCCCAAATCATGTACAAACCTCCAAAATTTGTAATCAAAGTATGTGGGCTGATATAAGAACTTGTGTACTTTCATTACACATGGTTATTAGTTCTTCAAATTGGTTATAGAGTTCCACATATGGATTTCTTGGATTTCGACCCATGGAGCATAGGGACATGAAATTACAGAGTAACACACCATATAAGGTTGTCACAACATCATTAAACTCATATATCATCCCTCATAGTAAATCTGATACTCAGATTCCTTCGAGATTGAATCCAAAGTCATGGAAACTAGTGATTCAATTGCACGGGAATGCAAGCTTTTCATACATGTATTTCTGATATTTCAACTTACCGAGCATGTGGACATCATATTACAGAGCCATACATCATATATTTCTTCCCCGTAATTATAAAACCCATTCAAATGTCCTCATACAAATCTGATATAAATCTACTTCAATATTGAATCCAAATCCATGAAAACTAGTTATTCAAGAGCATGGGGAATGTGAGCCTTTCATACATGTATTTCTGAGATTTTGACTTACAGATCATATGGAGATGATATTACATAGCCATACATCATAAATCAAATCTTTTCCATCAACTATACTTAGCAAGGCACAATAGTCACTCCAACAAGTGGGTCATCAAATGAGAGTGTGGGGGAATGGAGAAGAAGGAATGAGAGAATGGGGAGATAGATGAGACTTCAACTATATGGACCTTCAACCTGCAAATAAAACTCCTCCGGTAAGCTCCAATGAGAGTTTTCAATGGCCTCTCCATCAACCAACTTGGAAAGTAATCCAAATCCCTCGAAATTGGTTCACAAGCAGAGAGAGTGAACACTCATCGTGCAATTGACAAGCAAAAGCTCTCCAAAATGCCAAAGTCCAATTAACAAATGATCAAAATATATTCTCCTTCCTCATGAAATCCTTTTATTAACTTTATGGTTCCTCCCAAGGTCGAATTTCCTTTTGTGAGCTTCCTCCAACTCATCTATGTTGTTTTGTAACTCTCATGACACTTGTCTTCCTCTTCATGCTCCAATTCTTTCCCCAATTTGAATGGTTGCCTCTAAATCCCAAGTTAGACCTCTTGGTGTCTATTTCTAGCCCTGACATGTCATATTTTTCATATGTCAACAACCAGGTATGAATTTGTCATACTTGTCATAGAATCTTCCATCATTTGTTGTCATAGAGTGCATAGAATCTCCTTCCAAGTGGCACACCTTGTCTTCTAGTATCTTCCTCTTCCATGGGATTTACCCTCCTTTACCAATTCAACTTCATTGTCTCATTATATGATATTTTACACCACATTACCATCCTATAATGTTGCATTACCCATGTGTTCAAATTTGAATGAATATCATGCCAAGTGTGTGGGGAATCTGGTCACCTAAAGTCTTCACAAGCTTCCAAGTGTCTTCATTAACCCATGCCGCATTATTTTCTTAGAATTTATCATTTATGTGACCAATTTAAATTTGAATATGGTAAACTAATGTCCTTTTGGGTCCCATAGCCCCTTATTACAAAATTTATGTCTCCATCTCAACCTATGGAACTAGTAGGTTGGTGAAACATTATTTGCAAATAGTCTTATTTGTAAATTATTTAATTGGGGACATGAAAAAAACTCCCCATTCAAAAATTATTGTCCTCAAGCAATGACAAGTTTGTATGTTGAAAAAAAATTATATTCCCAAGTGGCATCCTCATTTGGTACTCCTTTCCTTGCACCAAGTGCTCACTTAAGGTTCTGCTCATTGATTTTCTTTAGCTGCAACTTGAGTACTGGCACTCATGTACTGCAATTTTGTGTTCCAAAAAGTAAAGAGATGTGGATTGTGCATATTGATATATCATGTAACATCACGACTAACACCAAAGGGATTAATCAAATACATAAAAACCAAATTTGTGCAAATAATATTTACCTCCATATTTTGGAAACCTTTCTGAACTTTCATCCCATTTTGCTTCTGTATAATGCTTTGAAGATGGTACTGAGTTACCAAACTTTGAGTTTCTTAATATTCCAAGAAATTTTCAGAGATAAACCACCATGCTTGTTGCTGCACTACTCTAATTACAATCATCTTCTCAAATGGTGAATAAATCTCCAATGTTGCTTGATTCCCCCACAATTGAAACCAATGAGACCAAAAATGATCACAGGGTCCCATATGATCATGATACATGCATGGTGTGAAATGCCTATGATGAAATGCCATGAGTTCACCAAGCATGTGAAAATTGAATCCATCTCTCAAAAGGTCTCCCACATAGAAAATAAGAACACTGCTCTGCAAAGATGAACTCAAACAACTGACAGTTGGTTTGCTTTCTCAAACCAACAATCGAACTACTACTCCAAGTGAGATGAAACCAACCAATGTTAGGATCCCATTTCTTGTATTGCACCCTTACAAACTTCATGAGTACAAAATATATATCATGAAAGTACATAAAAACATCATACAAATGTACATCAAGAAGGTACCTCATGAAAGAATCATGAAAGTGCTTGTATATCCAAGAAAGTAGATCATCGTGTGCCCCACACAAGCATAAGTATTATACCAGATATGCCCCATTGACATAGGTGAGGATCCCATGTCTCATAATGCTGCTCCAAAAAAATATAAGGTGCATCAAGATAATCAGCCATGTGTTCTTTCATCCAATAAGTGAATGAAGAACCTCCACCAAAATCTAAACCAAATAAGGAGCAAAGAAAACATGAAGACTTCAAGTGGCTCAAAGTAATCTCATCAATACACCCATGAATATGTATATCATCATGAAATAACAGAGAATGTTGTTGCCAACAATAATTTTCTTCAATCATACATCTCTTCATCCAAGTGTGGGATGAAGTTCCTCCAACATCAAATGGACTAGGCAAGGAGTAAGGAAAATCATGAGTTTCCAAGTGACTCAAGTGAATACCATAGGTGCATCCATGTAGATGTGTATCATCATAATGTAACGAGGGATGCTACTACAAATTTTTAGAATATGGTTTTCTAATCATGTCATAATCAAAAGGAGAGATAGAAAGTCCATACTCTTCCTGTGGCACCATAAAAAAGAAACCTTTCACCCATACTTCATTAGGATGAATGCTGCAAAATTTGGAAATTTGGAAGTGTAGGGTGCAGGGAAAAGAACCAACTCACCTGGAAAGGATTAGAAAGTGAAAAATGTTCATCATGAGAAGGCTCCATAAAGGTAAAATCATGCACCTCCTGTAAGACTAATTTTCTAAATCAGTTTTTAATGACCCACGTGATGAGATGCATGTGCTGGCAACAGTTACGTTTTCATGGAGTTCTTGCTAACGAATTCAGGGGAATGGTCTCCAACTATGATGGGCGTGCGTGGAGAATAACCGTCTTGGGGAAACCGGTCCTCTCTCCACCCATAAAAGGAACCTTCAGAATACCCATCGATTGATATCTGAAAGAGTGTATTGGAATAGGGTAAGAGAGAGAAACAAGTTTTCTATTTTAAAGAAGGATGAAGCTGAGGATTTACTTTGCTAAAGACTGAAGCAAAGGGTTTACTAATTTGAAGATCTGAAGCAGTCAAATATCTACAAAACAAAATGGAGTCAGGTAATAAATTCATTAATATTCAAATTCCGCTTTATATGATGCTGGTAAAGAATCTAAAAGTTCTAGGTCCTGTAATCAAATAACTGATATTGATTACTAAACAGATTATAAAATTATAACATGTGGTATCAGAGCCTGTGTATAGAACTTTCTTTTCTCTTTCCATAAATTTTTATCTGACAAATGTATCCTGTGAAATCATATATCAGTTTTATGAATGCACAGTGATAGATCAGTTTCATGAATACATAGTAATAAACAGGTTGAAAGCCACTGTATGAAATTAGGGTATACAGTGTGCAAATTATAGACAAAATTAACTGTTAATGAATCCAGTTACAGAAAGTTGAAAACTCAACCAAGTTTTAGTTTCCCGTAAATATAATTATTATAGTAAATTTTTTCTTTTACTCTGTTATAGTGAATGCTTTCTTTTTGTTATAGTGAAAGATGATAGAATGTTTTATTTTACTCTGGTAAAACACATTACTGTTAATTCAATGTGCAAAGTCATTACATTGATTTAAGGTCTATATTAAGATACGGTTTGGTAGCCACCAAAGTATCCCAACCGGAAAGACACGTAGATATTAAGTCAAATTATCAAAATTTAATGCTTATTTTCCCTAGTGTTAAAATAATGACTCTGCAAATCGCAATTATTTAGTCACAAGAATATTAGGTTGACCCAAAGGTGCACCAATTTTTGAAAGATTAATTAATTGGAGTAGGATGGTTGATGGGTATTCACGATTGAGGCTAGTACGGATACTCAAAGGTAACATACTTACTTAGTGGTGAATATTTTATCAATTAGTCCTATTAGGTGAAAGGAAATCACCATAATTGTTAATAGTTTACCATAAGATTAGCCCAAAGGTAGGTCACGGTAACACTATTCTATATATTGTTTAATCATGTTTTTCAAAAATCACCATAATTGTTAATAGTTTACCATAAGATTAGCCCAAAGGTACGTCACGGTAATACTATTCTCTATTTTTTAACCATGTTTTTCAAATTATTTATAACTCTTAGCATTAATGTCACAAGCATGTATCTATGATTGCAGTATCAGTTCCTATTTCGCTGCATTCGCATGCCTCTTTTGTCCCGATCCTGAACGGAATGAATTTCTCAAATTGGAAAGAACAGGTTCAGTTTCACCTCGGTGTTCTGGATCTGGATGTAGCACTTGAATCTGAAAAACCGGCTGCTATTACTAGTGACAGCAGTGCAGACGAAAAATCTACATTCAAAGCATGGGAAAGATCGAATAGACTGAGCCTTAAGTTTATGCGGATGACTGTAGCAAACAACATTAAGTCAACTCTTCCTAATACTGAAAATGCTAAAGAATTTCTAAAATCTCTGGAAGAGCGTTTCAAAACTGCAAACAAGTCTCTTGCTAGGACACTAATGGCTAAGCTTACCACCATGAAGTTTGATGGTATGCGTGGAATGCATGAGCATGTCCTTGAAACGACAAACTTGGCTGCTCAATTAAAGACTCTTGAGATGAATGTGGATGATTTCTTTCTTGTGCAATTCATTTTAAACTCCTTACCTCCTCAGTATGGGCCATTTCAGATTCACTATAACACTATTAAGGACAAGTGGAATGTGAATGAGTTGGCCGGTATGCTCAATCAAGAAGAGGCAAGACTTAAGCAACATGGACAACATTCAGTTCATTTCACAACTCAAGGAGCCGAAAGGAAAGGGAACGACATAAAGCTAGACTTGTGGCCAAAGGTTTCACTCAGAAAGGAGGCATAGATTATAGAGAGACCTTCTCTCATGTGTCCAAGAAGGACTCACTTAGAATCATTATGGCATTGGTAGCTCATTATGATTTAGAACTACACCAAATGGATGTGAAAACAACTTTTCTGAATGGGAGTTTAGAGGAAGAAATCTATATGGATCAACCTGAGGGTTTCTCCATTAAAGGAAAAGAACCCCTGGCTTGCAAACTTAAGAAATCAATATATGGACTTAAACAAGCTTCCCGACAGTGGTATCTTAAGTTTCATAATACCATTACTTCTTTTGGATTTAAGGAAAACACTGTTGATCGGTGTATATATCTGAAGGTTAGTGGGAGTAAGTTTATATTTCTGATTTTGTATGTTGATGACATATTGCTTGCCACCAGTAATTTTGGTTTATTACATGAAACCAAAAAGTTTCTCTCTATGAATTTTGAAATGAAAGATATGGGTGAGGCATATTACATGATAGGAATTGAAATATTCTGGGATCGATCACGTAGATTGTTAGGATTGTCTCAGAAGGCTTATATCGAAAGAGTTCTAGAAAGATTCGGAATGAATAATTGTTCAGCTGGTGATGCCCCTATTCAGAAAGGGGATAATTTCAGCCTTATGCAATCTCCACAGAATGAATGGGAACGAAAACATATGGAAGGAATTCCTTATGCTTCTGCAGTAGGAACTTTAATGTATGCACAGACTTGCACTAGACCAGACATCAATTTTGCAGTTGGTATGTTGGGAAGATACCAAATTAATCCTGGATTGGATCACTGGAAAGCTACAAAGAAAGTGATGAGGTACTTGCAAGGAACGAAGGATTACATGCTCACATTTATGAGGTCTGATAATCTAAAGGTGATTGGCTACTCAGATTCGGATTTTGCTAGATGTGTTGACAGTAGGAAGTCCACTTTTGGTTATTTATTTCTATTAGCTGGAGGAGCAATATCATGGAAAAGTGCGAAGCAAACCATCACTGCTTCATCCACTATGGAAGCTGAATTTGTGGCATGCTTTGATGCCACGGTTCATGGATTGTGGTTGCGAAATTTTATCTCATGACTTGGGGTTGTCGACTCTATTGCCAAGCCATTGAGGATTTATTGTGATAACGCCGCAGCTGTATTTTTCTCTAAGAATGACAAGTATTCTAATGGTGCTAAACACATGGAACTGAAATACTTTGCCGTTAAAGAAGAAGTTCAGAAACAACGAGTGTCAATTGATCACATAAGCACACTGCTCATGGTTGCAGATCCATTGACAAAAGGATTACCACCAAAGACATTTAAGGAACATGTTAATAGAATGGGTATTGAACGTAGCACATAACAGTTGTTATTTTTATGAAATAAATCGCATTATGTTATTTGTTTTATTTGACACTTTGAGATCTTAATAAAGATGTTTCTGTTTGATACATTCTGTTCTAAATGTGTACGTACATGTATGAGAATAAAACGTATGATGACATGAATAGTCTCTGACAAGGGACATTATTGTTGGACCTTATGAACACACTCCTTTCTTACAGACTAATTAAATAGGTTACTAATGTTGTGGTACATGAAAGGGACTATATTGTTTTATTGACATGGAATCGTCATGACTCGCATTACTAGGTTATTTAATTATAATATTATGATGACCCACTGAAAACCAAGATGAATATGACTTATGGCGCATCTAATGTCTAATCTGTTAAACTCTAACGTTAAGCTATCATATGTGCCAAGTGGGAGAATATAAGACTAATTTTCTAAATCAGTTTTTAATGACCCACATGATGAGACGCATGTGCTGGCAGCAGTTACGTTTTCACGGAGTTCTTGCTAACGAATTCAGGGGAATGGTCTCCAACTATGATGGGCACGTGGAGAATAACGGTCTTGGGGAAACCGGTCCTCTCTCCACCCATAAAAAGGAACCTTCAGAATACCCATCGATTGATATCTAAAAGAGTGTATTGGAATAGGGTAAGAGAGAGAAACAGGTTTTCTATTTTAAAGAAGGCTGAAGCTGAGGATTTACTGTGCTGAAGACTGAAGCAAAGGGTTTACTGATCTGAAGATCTGAAGTAGTCAAATATCTACAAAACAAAATGGAGTCAGGTAATAAATTCATTAATATTCAAATTCCGCTTTATATGATGCTGGTAAAGAATCTGAAAGTTCTAGGTCCTGTAATCAAATAACTGATATTGATTACTAAACAAATTATAAAATTATAACACCTCCTTCAAAAATGTAAAACTTTCCCCGTAAGTTGGTTCCAAGGTAGTGGAATCATGAACTTCTTCAAAAAAAAAAATTGCACCCATCTTCAATAGGCAGCTCAAGTTCCTCTTCCACCACAATTAGTGACAGCTCTAGTTCCTCTTCCACCCCCCGTTAGTGATTGGATATCATCAATATCATATTCAAACACATCAAGACAGTTAGTTCACTGCACGAATCCATGGACGGCCCATTGTCACAGTAGCACGCCAACCTAGTTTTATTTCTATTCATTATATGTTGACACTCGCGTTCTCATCAGAGATATGTAGGGTTCCATCTCTCTATTATTTACATAGTTTAATTCCTGTCTCTATTTTTTTATATAGTTCAATTCCTTTTATTAATAGACATGTTACGTACCTTTATTTGCTTTGGCTTCGAGATATTTGTCTTTGCACGAGGGTTGGACATATATTTCCAGGATTTTTTTTTAAAATGAATGGTATGATATGGCGATGATTCCGTAAGCAATACATTGCTGTGAACAAAGTCAATCTTTCCAATAAACTGAAGGAATTTCTGGCATTAAATTCAAAGAATCTTTGTGAAGCTGGGCATGTTCTGATAATTTGAAGGAATTTCTGGCATTAAATTCAAAGAATCGTTGTCAATCTCGGCAAGCAAGTTCTGATAATTTGAACAACCAAGCACTTAGAGTGCCGATTAATATTGTAATTTCGAGCCAACGCTGAAGTCATAAAGGAGCTAGACTTTGCAGAAAGGGATGGATATTTTACTAGCTGCACGAAACCCAATAATTCTCACATAATCACGTTTCACGATTCATATTGCATGGAATAGTGAATCACTATTTCTTGGAAATTCAGAATAACATTGAGATCAAAGTCTTATGAACGTGTTCTTGAAATCAAGTTACGACAAGATCCAGTGTATGGTTGTTGAACGCGGCGGTGGTAGAGATAAGTCATTCCGATTTTTAAGATAGCGGCTGGATGATGATGATCAGAAGGACAGCAGAGTCAATGAAATTCAGGTAAGATATTTTAATTTCTCTGTGTAGACTGTGGTTATTTATAAATATATTTAAATATAATTAGTATAATTTTTTAACTTGTGGCTATGGAATATCTGCCAGATGTAGAACAGTTGGTGGCGGGGTATGGTTAAGACAGCTAGAAGGTCCCCGGTTCTAATCCCGTCCGATACAAAAAATCCAACCATGTTAAGGGTTAATGCAATCCCCTTGTGATTTTGACAGCTTAGATGCCCCTGGTTGGTGGTTACTTAGCCAATGGCATTATCCATGCATTAAATATGATTATCTATTTTTTATAATTTATTATTTATAATTTTGAATTATTAAAATAAAATTAATTTGGATAATACACTTGTCTCATTCTTGTACAATCTTGCCTAAGCATAAGTCATAGTCTTCCCAAATTCTAAAATAAAAATGCCTCTTACTTTTTATTACTAAATTAAATGTACTATTAAAATTTTATTTATAAAAATAGTTCCAAATTGAAACTAAACAATTATAAAAATGATATATATCAAAAATATTTAAAATTAAATAGCTATACTAATCAAAACTTAATACTAACTATAATTTGGTGATTCTGTCATAGCTTTTTCAAGCTGTGTTTTTGTAAACTACATTTTTGTGAAACCCAAATAATTATATGGGTTTTGTACATGAACCAAAATATGTATAAATATGTATACACAATATAAAATAATATGATTTTTAATTATTTAAATTAGTATAGATTAATTTTAAAGTGTGATATACCAAACATTGAGAAGGCCACATGAATTTTTTAATTATTTTTTATTTAATTATAACTTTTTTATTTTATGAGCGCACATAAATTTATTTTTTTTTAGTGTTACTTCTCTTCTGTGACAACATCATGCTACTCTCGTTGCATTAAACTAACATTTATAAATATTATAGATTTAAAATATCAATATGTTTTAGGATTTTTATTTTGGGAAAAAATATGTTAACCATTCAATTATTATAAATTAAACTAAAATAAAATATGAATTAAAAAATGGAAAAAAATAGGTTAACCATTCAATTATTATAAATTAAATTAAAATAAAATATGAACTAAACAAATTAATAATTATTTTATAATTATAGATATAGTTTATTTAAAGCGCTTGATAATTTATTATAAGAAAATAATAATTATTAACTTAGTATTACATTATTTAACAATAATAGCTATTGATGAATTTAACAAGTAGTTTTATCCAACAAATCATAATTAGTAATAGCATATATTGAGTTAAGTTACTTTAATTTAGTAAAACATTATTTAAAAGCTTGGTTAAATTTATGAAGTGGTTTATTGATAAATTTATCAAAGGGTTTTATTCAACAAAAGTCTAATTAATAATAGCATATATTAAGTTAAGTTAGTAAAACATTGTTTAAAAGCTTTGTTAAACTTTGAAGTCGTTTTAACTTTTTGATTGTTTGGTATTAATGGGTGATTATATATAAAATAAAATAAAGTATACTAAGTATATTAATATTTTATAAATGATTTTAAAAATAGGTAGGGGTATTAGAAGAGTACACTAGAGTTAAAAGGAGTATAATGTAGAAATATTTAAGTAAGGCTTAGATTGTATTGAAAGGTATATTAAAATGAAAAATGTATAATGTAAGAATGTAAAGATATTGTTTAGTGATATTTTAAAATTTTTATTAAGTATATATTTATATTTTTAGTTTTATTTTTTTGTTATAATATGAATATTTTTAATTTTCTTTCCCATCAAATTAAGCTAATTTAGGAATGCTTTTCTCCAAGTTTTTTAGTATAGAAATAAAACTCAAACAAATCAAGTACTTTCTTAAGGTATGAGAAACCATAATTGATTTAAGTGAATATTAGCTATCATCGTTATCAATATTATTTAAGTTGATTAAATGAAATTTTATTAAATAATTAATCATAATCTTTTTTTTTTGTAAGTTCCATAGGATCCATTGTATTAGAAAACTAAAAATAAGATAAGATTACATCACATGATAAGTATTTCAAGATATCCTTTGATGGTGGATCTAACATACCAAAGTAAAACATTAAATCATAACATAAAAGAAAAGAAAAAATGTTTATCTTTATTGTATCTTTTGTTAATCTTGTTGCGTGTGAAAACCTTAGAAATTACTAAGACGCACCAGCCTAAAGGTTTGAGAACTTGAGTCCTCATCACATAAAGAGTTCAAGGGGCATTAAAGATCATGCCTCAATCGTTGGGTGATTAGTAACCTAGAATAGAGAAAGATACTCCAGTTTAAACCTGGCCTTACTTAATGTCATTGCTAACCTACTTCATCACTGCAGGTACTCTATCTTATTGCTCCTATTACTAAGGAGGGACTTTTTGGAACCTAGCACTCCAAATATTATACTCAACAAGGAGGAAGGAATAAAAATGGCACTTACTTGTCCAACTATGATACAAGGCTTGGCTATAAGAAATTTAACTCTAAAAGATAATCTTTCAAATCCGAAAGTGTATTACATTTGGAAAGGTATACGGTTGACTTTGGTTTTTGTGTACCCAACTCAACAAGTCTGTCGGGTTATTATCCTCTTCATCCAAAGAGCTGCATCTCTATTCGACTTCAACCCTACTCATGTTTGTGAAATGGTAGAAAGTTATAAGTTCCAGGAAGGTTCCTCGACTGTTCAGATTACATTTTCATCCTCCAGGGTTGCCTTAAACTACAGTTACAATTTTCTTCCAGTTACAATTGGTTCTCATGGCCCATGTAGATGTTTTCGGCTCCACCATCTACCATGTTTCATACTTCTGTCTACAGGTAAATATTTGTATAACTCTTTTCCTATCAACTATAATTATTTAAATAAATACTCTTTTTGATCTAGGTGTATATTGGTGTCCACCCGCCTATTCCACTTGGGGCCCCAACATTATTCTTTTAGTTATTTTAGTTTCCTGAATTATAGCACAAGTTACTATTTTTAGCAATTTTTTGGGTCCTAAACTTCCCGATCCGTTTTGAGGCCCTAAACAACGTTTTTGGGAAATATTCCTCAATGAATCTAGGGATTCGTAGTCATTCAGCGTAGTACTCGGATAGATATTTTTTATGAGGTATCATGTGCGTCAAACAGAGATAGTATGCCAAAGTTATGACGTCGGGAATTTGATGTACCATTTTACCCCAACGGGGCCATAGTTTGGCATTTTTCATCTCCTAGGGTTAGGTTTTGGAGGATTAGGGTTTTCCTTTGTTTCTAAATAATATATAGTCTTTCGAGCCCCATTGTAAGGGGGAGTTCAGAGGTTGGTGGCTGCCACATTTCTTCTCAGAGATAAGCTACCAGCGCCCTAGGTAGTTTATTTCCATTCTGTGAGTAAGCATATTTTTGGTATATGATATTAATCAAATGAAGTCTTATTTCTGTTGCATCTCTATATTTATGTGTATTTTTGTAATACCTTGCTTTCCTTCATAAACATCCATATCACTTTTTTAGCTATCCATTAACAGCAAAGTCGTGGTCTTATTCTTGTAGGTGTGGCCACTCTGAAAAACGCTCCTCGATTCAACCGATAAGTTGTAGATTTAAAGTGGTGTTTCTATATTTGTTCTCTTCTTTAAAGGAGAAAATATTTGTTTTTATGGTCGTTTCAACTACTTGTTGGGTTATCGTCCTGTTGGTTGGTTGTAGTATACAAAGGACTTATAGCTGGGATTTATCTTCTCAAGCCATTCGAATTTTGTGTTAATGGTAACTTTATTAGTATCTTATTAGGGTTTTGATGACGTCATTTGGAATACTTATAGTTGGGTTACTTGTCAATATTTACAAAAATATACCCAATTGCAGTTGGGTTTGTATTTACAGTTCAAGGCTAAACTCTAACCAGGGTGAGGAGAAATTATTGGCTTGTATTTTGTTCAATTTACTGTAAAACGTATTTTGCTATGAGATCTTACCCATCTACTTAAATATGGGTTTTTAGTTGTTAAGGATAATTAAAATCGTAATCTCTCAACTCTCTTCAAAACCCAATTTTTAGATTTCAGTTTTCAATCAGATATGGTTATTGGTAATATTATTATGTGTTTATTTGTCTTGTTTTCATTATCTATTTATTGGTTCAGTCAAACTTTAGGGTTTCTATCTTATTGGTTTTATAGTCGATTGTTATTATTGTTTATGTATGAAGATTAGCATCAAGATATACATTTATATTCATATATAAATTCATTATTATGGGTCTATGGTTATTACATCTTAATAGAATACCATACATTAATGGTTTAATTATCATGGGAACAGTTTAGTGTTTGCTTTTCTTTTAAAGAAAATGAAGTATACATACTCCAGTTTATTGTACTTTTTTATTGCGTTATTGTTTATCAATAATAGTGAGGATAAGCTTCCTCGAATCCTATGCTTGATTGTATTGTAAGTAAATAAAAAGGTATTTAAAAATAAACTCTAGGTTATTATGATAATAACTAAGCATGATCATAAATAAAATAAATTGTAATGCAAACATTAATAGGGAAAACAATAACCCTAATATCATGTTTATGATAATAACTAAGCATGAGCATAAATAAAATAAATTGTAATGCAAACATTAATAGGAAAACAGTAACCCTAATCTCATGTCAACATTCAGATATAAACAGCATTAACAGTACTTGAATTAATCATGTGTCAGAGATTGGATTGAGGAAAAGTCTAGTTTTAGAAAACATATATGGGAATCGTAGTTTTAACATCCACACACCACCTTGCCACTGGAACTTGTAGCAAGCTAGCTTTCCTAGTTCCATCCCCTTTCCCAGGCTCTTGGGTTTAATATAGTTCTCCTGCATCTTCAAGTTGCCACCAGTAAATATAGGGAGTAAGTTATTATGGAACCTAGCATTCTCGTATGCTTCACTAGCGGTTTTAGTACAAATCCTAACATCTTCAAGATGCTCTCTGGAAGCTCTACGTTATTTCATGGATACATTTCACAAATACTTCACCTCTTGTGATCACTGACATCTCTTTTCTTTCTTTTATTTCTTTTGTTTTCTTCCCTCATACTCTCCGCTTACATTTTCCCTTGCCTGGGAATTTTATAGCCAAATAACTAAATTCTCCAAGCACTTGCCACTTATCTTCATAAAGAATGTTGAGGTTTGATAACTTTTTTTAAGCCTAAGTTCCTGCCAATTAATTGTATAGTTGTTAAAACTCTCAATTCCCAATTATACTCAAATAAAATTTAATTTTCTTGTTTCATTAAAGTAAATAACCACAAAATATCAAAAGTAATGAGGGGGTATTACAGTGGATCCATTAATCTCGGCCACCTTGCCTATCAAAAATAACAAAAATTTCAAAAACCATTGGTCTACCATTGAGTAAATATGCTAAGAAGAAGCACATGAACTAGATCTTTCTACTAAGATAATTTTCACAAGCATGCACAGGAAAAATAGAGAGAAGAATAGAGATTGAATCACATGAATGAAGAGATGAATATTGGAGTGTATCCTTCCATTGAATAATGATGAATAATAGTGTACATAAATAGTACATCCCTCATAGGTAAAATAGATTTGTATTGGAGACAACTCATAAAGATCAGAAATATAGACTTACTAAATATGATAAACCCTCATAGGTGGCTAAAGAATTTCCCATATCAATCAAGGACCTCACGTTCTTGGAGAGGCATGGTATCTCCCAGCCTCTTGTCAACTCATGGTCAATTACTAGATTTTGATAGAAGAACTAGCCAAACTTTGGGATTTCTTACTCAAACATTTGTTACTTTGGGTGGGAATATTGTCTTAGTTGATTTTATGGTGATAAAGGACCTCTTGGGCTTCAATATGCTCCTCAAGAGTGATTGTGTTTATGCTATGAAAGTGGTGGTGTCTACTCTCTTTCATGTGATGTACTTTCCTCATAATGAAAGAATTGTTACTATCGATCAACTGGAATTTGATAATCCCTCTCCTTACCCAACTATAGAGAAAGTTTATCCTTTGTTAATTCCCAGTGTTTTGGTAGACACTACCCTGCTACGGGTGAATTATGTGGCCTCATACCCCTCGTATCCAATTTCTACTGAAGAAGCCTCTGGACTCATGCTTACTTTCTTAGTACTTGGTCCCAGTAGTTGACTGGGTGATCTATCCAATGGGGAATTTAGAGCCTTCTCTCCACCCTATTTATCTAATGTAAATGAAAGATCATCTGCATCGGTATAAGTTTAACACTTTTTCGTACCATGTGGATTACTTACGAAAAATGAATACTCTATTCGACTCTAGCTAGAAGAGAATTCTAAGGTATATGTTCATCTCTTTTTCGGGCCTGAGAGACTAAATTTATGAAAAGAAACCTGCTTGAGCTTACTTTTTCTTTTCGTGCTCTGGTTTAAACTATGAAAAATATTCTAAGCATTCTTTATGCCATTGTCATGCTCGCTAAAACTTTAGGACAAAATCATTGAGTGATCTTACTTTCCTTCACACTCATTAAAACTAAAGCGTTATGTTTTCTATTGAAGGAGCGTCGATGTGGTGATAGTTTACCCCTTTTTTGGACCTTACCGACTAACTACAAAAAGTCAATACCTTGGTTCTTCTGGGCTAAGAGAGTTCTCCTCTAAATTGTTTTATACTTTTTCGGACTTTGGAGACTAACCTTACAAAAAATTTCCCCCATAGAGTCTTCTTTGTCATTTTCAGACTCTCAAAATTGTGAAAACACCATCGAGCATTCACTTAATTTGGGCTCGTAAATCCATGAATCAGTGCTTTATCAAGCATTGTTCTATCTCTTCTTCGAGCTTGTCAACAATGAAGAAGCTCTCGATTTTTCTTTCTTGGACTCATTAAAACTTTACAAGAAAGAAGGATAGGGAAGTTCATTCAAATTTATTTTATATCATGGTAGCAAGTCTTGTCTCTTTGAACAAAGCACCAACATTGAGTCTATCAACAGTTGGGTTCTAGTTTTTGGCCTTAGGATTAAGCATGATTCAGAGTTCTTACTGCTCTGGTTGGTTCCTTTTCCAATTCATTAGAATAAATTTGAGGTCTAAAATGGGCCTCCTAAGGAAAATAATAAAATAATAGTTAAAATAATAAAATAATAGTTATTAATTTTGGAGGAAGAATGAAAAAAACTATTTTTTTTGTTCATATTTTCGACATATCTCCCTGTGGTTTTACTCAAATTCCGAGTGGGAGAGCTCATTGGATGTGGAATTTAATTTTGCATCCAACGAGTACCCACAATGCATACTTTTTACGGACCCCGCTACCCCAAAAATAAGAAATACCTAAAAAAAGTGATGATGACATCATCATCAATTTTTTTAGGTATTTCTTATTTTTGGGGTAGTGGTGTCAGTCAAAAGTATGCAATGTGGGTACTTTTTGGATGCGGAATTAAATTCCGCATCCAACAAGCTCTCCCGCTCGGAATTCGAGTAAAAACATAGAGAGATATGTCGAAAATACGAACAAAAAAAGTAGTTTTCTTTTATGACAAATATGTCAATTCAACCATTATGGGTGACTAATTTTATTGAAATTCTATTGGTTCCTGAATTCCAACTCACAAAATTTATTGTTGGCGCATTTTCTTATAAGGCCCATTTTAGACCCCAAATTTCCTCTAATGATATGGAGAATCTATCAATGTGTCCTACATTGCATATTTGTATCGTTGGTCCCTTTGTGTCAAAAATATGCCTAAGTCATTATTGTGCCATGCTCACTATTCAAGGATAAAACCTTTGGCGATCATTCTGCAGTTTCCTTGACATTTTTTGTCGATCATTCGCTAGTATCAGTTCATTACATCCAGTCTTCAGCGGTCCTTGCTACAAAACTTTGTACCAATTCCAGATCAAATCCGTCTTTTAAATACCTCGTGTTGGATGATGGAGGATGCTTTAATTCCTTCCTTCCAATGGATCTCCTCCTATTGATGTCAACACATCTTGTATTGGGAATGATATTTATAGTTTATGACAGTACCTTGGGGATTGCAGTCATCAATGGCAATTTCCCTTGCTATTAGGTAGCAGGAATAACTTAATATCTCCTACTCGATGGATTATTCAGGTGTTTGACTTCAGACCATTTATTCACACTTGTTAGAATGTACTAGGTACCTTGGGAACCATTTTCAATAATGGTGGTTTCCCTCGTGTTTGTTAACGGTTCTCATCAATGACTGGTAATCAAACAATTTCCTCCATGTTCAACGATAAATATTTTATTCACATGGTTAGGATTCGTACCTTTCGGAGATTTGGATTGAATACCTTGGGTCAATAGTAGCATCATCATATTTTACTATTTCCCGAGTTGCATGAGACCTTATCACACTTCATATGACATTTGCTGAGAAATAGATCCACCTTGTATTCTTGTGGCTATGATCAATTATTTGAGCATGGATCCACTGTTTTTCATTTGTGTCCATGACTCTTCTAGATTTTATATGGCACCTTTTTGCATATTGTGTGGCCATGATAGTTACGTCAGTTATAAACATGTCGGATCTTCCTTATATCTTTATGGTGATTATTTTTATATAGACATATATCTCCCGGAGATCAATTTTTTCTAATAGCTATCTCTCTTTCAGGCACCTCTATTTGACCTTACGATCTTGGATTCTCCAGTCTCTTCAACTCCTTGTCTCAATTGTTTCCTTTTTATAATGTATTTTGGCTATCATCTTACTCTCTAACCTCATACATTAGGGGAATCTGTTATAGCCCAAAATGGCACTTCTATGGTCATGACAACTTTTACATGTTTTGTCTCATGACGACAATTCCATGACGACACTTCATGAAATTTATTGTTAGTCACTCAAATTACACATGTGTATGGAAGGGACATATTTGGATTTGTTTAACTCCTTTTAACATATTTTCTAGACCATTGGAAAGGTATCAGACCAAGGAACAACTTTCTAGAAGACACCAACTATTGAAAATACTTGGAAATGCCCTGAAAAAGGGCTTTTTTGACCCATTAGCGACTTTACTAAAGGAAACATGCATTTTGCATGAAATTTTATAGTAGGAAACCCACATGCATACCCTAAAGTAGTAAAAAAATATCAAAAAATGTAAAATTCTCAAGGTTTGGGTGGTTTGGTGGTTTTGGAACTGGCCCTTCGGTTGTAACTGATCCATCCTCAACCCTAACTCTTCAGAAGATTATATAAGAGAGGGATAGGGGTCCATGAAAGAGGACTTTGACTTTGATAGTGTTATTTTGGTAAAATTGGGACTCTCATCCCCCCTACCTTTGCCCTAGTTTTCATCTCCCTTTGTTGCAGATCTTGGAGGCTGAGATTCTTGGAGAAGTGAAGCAAGTTATCTAGATCGAAGGTTTCACGAGGTGCCTTGGATGAGGAGAAGGTGTATATTGTATTTCTTCCATTGATTAATAAATATTTGATGTTCTTCCCTTTCCAAATCATTATATGATAAATGTTGCATCTTTGTTTATGATTACATGTTAATGTTTATCATATTAGGGTTTCATCTTATCTTGATTATCATTGTCGTATATGTGGTCAAATTGGTTTGAGGAAGGTTTGAAGTTTGTTTTGCATGTCTCTTGGATTGGAGAGCAAGAGGATGGCTAAAGAGAAAGATTGGATCAGCCTTGAGTTTGTAATATATGAACCCTTATAACCATCGAAACCTTATTTAATTTATGCTTGCAATGCTTTATATATCATTGTTTATACCCCTAGTATGTCGATGGCCTCGACTCTAGCCATAGGAACATTTCCTTAACAACACCCCAATCTTGGTAAGAATCCCAAACCTCTCCAATCAGTTTTAGGAGGATAAGGTTTTATTCTAGATTAGAAACATATTGGAAGAGTTCATTTTCTATGCATGTAGAAAATACTATAAGTAGGGAATCTTCTCTTTTATTCAAAAGAATTTAAATTTATGTTTGAGTAAAGGGGTTCCTAACATAATTTTGCTAAAGTGGGAAGGGTCTGAGTGGAATCAAGAACAACATTAAGATATAACTATATTATGTTGTTATTTTGAGAATATCGATGACATATAAAGTATATATGTTCAAACTTCAATGGAGGCATAGACTAACTCCTAGTTGCAGGGAGAAAAGCCATAGCCTCAACTAGGAACTTGGGCCTTTGGCCAATTTCTAGCTTGTCAAAAGAGAGAAAAGAAGATGATTAATAAGGGAAAGATAGGAAAACAAACCCCACCCCCATACCATGGCCTTTATGTTGTGCACCTCTATCAAGGAATAAAAGATCAAAATCCCCTAGAATGTTCTCCCTCCATGAGCTCGAAAGATATTGTGAAGATTTTTAAGCATTGTCCAATTGCCTTTATGATAGTGAAATATTTTCCCTTCTTAATGATATAAGGGATAATATTTTCTATATAGGACCCTTAGGGATGATTTACACAATGAAATTTCCAACAAAGGGATTGACCCAAAAGCGTAGAGAATTTAAAGCCACTCTCTATAAGGAACAATTAAAAACAACCAAATTATGAACAAAATGATTTATATCCTAATACAAGGAGGAACAATACAAGTAAAAACACTTTCATCAAAAGAAAACCTATTAAGAAACATCTAGCTCATTAGGTTATGCTAGCCGACATAAATAAATAAAAATTATATTATGGGTTCATATATTTATATGGTTTCGAGTCAATCCAAAATCAATTCAAAAGATCAAACCAAATAAATTTCAATCTACAACAAGGAAAGGAATAATCTGGATGAGCGTGATTATCAATTTGCAAACATTTAATCTGCTTTCACTGCCTTTATAATTCTGTAAGTCTTCGTTGGATCTAGGTTGGATTTTGATTAAATAGATATTAAGGCCCATTTGATCTTTTTTCATACCTTCATCTTAATGTAAGTAGAGAAGTCAGTAACATCACAATACCGCCAATGTTAGACCCAGTATCAATTTTAAATTTTCTTCAATTCAAAACGTTTTTGAAGGCCAACGTTATACCCAGAATCAGTTTTAAATTTATTTTATAGTCCAAAACTTTTTCTTCATTGCCAACTTCGTTATTGAAGGCCAATATTAGGCCCAACATCAGTTTTAAATCTTTTTTACATTCAAAACGTTTTTGAACACCAACATTATACCCAGAATCAGTTTTAAATTTATTTTGCACTCCAAAACATTTTTTTATTGCCAACTTCACTTTTGAAGGCCAATGTGAGGCCCAACATCAGTTTTAAATCTTTTTTACATTCAAAACATTTTTGAAGGCCAACGTTATACCCAAAATCACTTTTAAATTTATTTTACAGTCCAAAACGTTTTTTATTGCCAACTTCATTTTTGAAGGCCAATCCCAGGCCCAACATCAGTTTTAAATATTTTTTACATTCAAAAGGTTTTTGAAGGTCAACGTTATACCCAGAATCACTTTTAAATTTATTTTAAAATCCAAAACATTTTTTATTGCAAACATCGTTTTTGAAGGCCAATGTCAGGCCCAACATCACTTTTAAATCGTTTTTACATTCAAAACGTTTTACCCAACATTCCAACAATTATTTCAGAACTTCAACAAATTGAGAAAGAAACGTTTTACCTGGCATTCAAGTAAATGTTTCACATATAAACTATTTGGGAAGGAAAACACTTTACACAGTATTCTAGTTGACATTTAACAGTTCAACTATTTGAGAAAGAAATGTTTTACATAACATTCTAATATGTCTCTACTTATCCAATATGAAACCCTTGCATATTGGATAAGTAGAGACAATATAATATTCTAGTTTTAAGTTTTTTGTTTGCGTATATTAGACAATATGAAACCTTTGCATAAATTTTAGCATTTTTTATCTATTGTAATTTTTTTTGTATTTCAACACTTAAATGGTGGTTTCACTATCAGTTGATACAAAATATCAACTCAAAATGGAAGATGTGCACGTGGAACATGTCAGGAGACAAACATGAGAAAATGATAGACAAGAAAGACAGAGGCTTAAGAAAATAGCAGATGAACAAAAGGAACATCAAAGAATACAAAAACTTGAACAAAAAAGAACGACAAATAGCATATCGTCAAAGAAAGTCAAAAACAATGACAATTGAACAATGGGAAGAAAAAAGAAAACAAGATGCAGAACGACAAAAAACATGTCGACAAAGAAATTCAAATAAATTAACAGCATTAGAACAAGAACAACAAAGAAAACGAAGAGCAGATCAACAAAGATTATATCGACAAAGAAAGGCACAACAAATGACAATTGAAGAACAACGCGTACAAGATACACAAAATTTAGAATGACAAAGATCATATCATCAGAGAAGACAATATTCAAACAATATACCCTCACTACTAGATGCAGAAATTGATGAGGAAGATAATTCCACAAAAAAAAATTGAAGATATATATGCTAGAACTCAGCGTGTGACTCTTAGTGAGAAAAATGATGCAGAACATGTTGAGTAAATCTAAATGGAAGAAGTTACAAATTCTAATATGGTCCGAGATGAGGAGATTCAAATTGATAATAATGTATCAGTACCATCTAAAGAAATGAATATTAGACACCGAAAATTTCATGACAGAATAGATCGATAAGGAGAAGTTCAAGTGTGTTATGTATGCAAGGAGTCCTACGTCAGGATACAAGTATTTAGAAAAAATATAGGTCCAATGTGTATGTGTTGTAGGAGAGAGGTAACTAATCACATATTCTCGGCTAGGAACCACATGGATCCAGGAACACAACCTCATGTACTTGCAGTTCTCACACAAGTTGAGGAGATGTTGATAGCACATGCAAGTCCAATTTTGCAAGTTATGCATTCAATAGGTGGACAATACAAATATCGAGGAAATGCCATCAGTTTTCCACAAGAATTTAAAGATGTTGCGAAGACATTGTCACGATACATCAACAACTTAGATTTAATGATTGTTGTGCGAAAAAAAGGACGACAAGGATCCAATTACGATTTCACTATTAGGAAACAAAGAGTTATGGATTCTTTATTATATAAGATTCAGAATGATCCATATTATCGAGATGCCCGACTTGATTATAATGCAACTGGAGAGATACCTAAAAAACAACAAATGTCTCACATTTGATTAATTCTATTACTATAGCCGAGTTTGACGATGACAAAGAAGTTGCAATGTTGAAATGGATACCAAGGATTGATGATATGTTAGATGGTTTAGAAACATCCTCTTTTGCAGCTAGGCTTCCAAATGCACCACGAGAGATTGATATTATTCGAGCATGGGAAAATAATGATGATTCAGAAGAAACTAACATAAATGATGAATCAAATGATGTGATAAATTGGCTTGGAATTGGATCATCTCTGATTAATGAGTATAACACAGTGGGATTATTTTATATGGAATTTCCAACATTGTTCCCTAAAGGTGAGGCAGATTGGTTGCAACCATCAATGTGAAATGTTTATCTACATGAGTATGGAAAACATCTTCTTAGATATCATGATAACAAATTTGGAAGTCATCCTCGCTTTACATATTTTTTATTCAATATCATCATGAGACATTTTGCTTAAGCATCATTGACACTTTTTGTCAAAAAAATATGACCGATTTACCCATAATGATTGAAGAGTTGTGACAACATTTACAAAATCTTCTAGATTCGAGATTGGGAGAAATATTAATGAGATTTGGAATTGTATTAAGAGGTACACTTGCATATTGGAGCAAGTGTCATGCTAAGTTATCTGACTTAATTCAACAAATTGGTTGTCTGACAATATTCTCCACACTAAGTGCAACAGATATGCAATGGCTTGATTTGCATAAATTAATGCGAGGTACAAGTCCTACTGATCCTAGGAGAAAATGGAGATGTCAAAATGTAATCGATAATCCTCATATTGTAGCACATTATATGCACTTGAGACACACAATGTCTCGAGAATAAATTTTCAAATAGTTTCATTAGACAACAAATTATTGGAGTCATTACAAATGGAAACATCATGAATCTCCTCATGTCCATGGGTTTCTATGGTTAAAAAATGCTCCTGATATGGACACTTTGAATTGGGATGATACTACAGAAGTTAGATATGCAAAGAACTATTTATATAGATGTGTTCATGCAATTAACCCACGTTATTGACATCAAAGAAATATTGAGGTTAGACTTAATGTTGATGATCAACCTTCTGTAAAAGACATAGAACAAATATTTCAATCTAATCGGATGATTGATTATGAAGAAATTATTAATTGTGTGGAGCATCACATTACTTGTAGTGACAAAACATGTCTTCGAAAGAAGGGAGGAAGAATGGTATGTCGATATAAGGCACCATGGGAGCTATGTGATCATTTGAAACTTTACATTGATGAAAATGGAGAAAAAAAGTATGAACCTATGAGAAATGATGACAGAGTAAATACACATAATCATGAAACATGATGATGTGGAGGGATAGTATATATTGGCAACCCGTACTTTCTAAGTGTGTGGTTATTAATTACATAGTGAAATATGCTGCTAAATCAGGAAAAAAAACATTTCACAATATATTAATGTGTGTCTCTTCTATCCAAAATCCAAATGAACCTGCAGCACGTGCATATAAAACTTTTTCGTGTGAAACCATTGTTGGCAGGGACATAGGTGCACAAGAAACTTGTCATTTTCTTCTAGAGCTTCCTCTTTTATAATGCAGTCATCGATTTAGCATTCTCAATGCTGGTATGAATGTTTTCAAACAAGTACAAGTCGATACATATAATGTCGATAATGAAAATTCTCTTATTGATGCATATACTAAGTGACTTGTGCATATGGAGCACCTTGCATTGATAGATGTTGCAAAATATTGGTTCTATGACAAACATCGACATGGGAAAAATGGTTACCAGGAAGGGATGCAGCTATTGTACATGTATTTCCTCTATTTAACTCTATTCCTGGTCAAGAAGATGAGAAATTTGTAGAATTTTGTTGTTTTGAGTTGGTTTTGTACAAGACATTTCATGACTTTCAAAAATATATAGATCACACATCAAATGAAATAGTACATAATTGGGAAAAATTTCAATATATGACTTGGCATGTTGATCGCAACATGTTCCCTCCAATTGAACGAATGGAACCCGATGAAGAAGGACATCCAAGCCCACAAAAAGAATCTAGGAAACATGAATGGGAGATCATATGTGGGTTGCATAAAAATCAATTTATAAATTATAATGAGTTTGAGATGATTGGATGTAGAGATTGTGATCGTTTGCATGATTGGAACATTAATTTTATGGATGAAGACACTTCAATTCATGTAATTCATTTCATCTCTCAAAAGCAAAATTCAATGACCAGTCTTGTTAATCAGCAACCAAAGTCAATTTATATTGAAAGCTTGGGGGTGAAGCAAATAAAAGCATATGATGTTATCCTTGACCATTATAGATCAGGGGTTGATCCACTACACATGATAATCCAAGGAACTGCAGATACGGGAAATTCATATTTGATTGGAGCTATTAAAAATACCATAGATAGTGTCCCTCATCCTGTGAATAGTCCATTTCTTCTTTTAGCTCCTACAGGGATTGCAGCTTTTAACATATATGCAACAACAATTCACTATGCACTTCACATTCCAGTCAAAGAGATAACTCATCTACAAGGGCCACAATTAATTACATTACCAGAAGAGATGAAGCATGTGAAATATATTTTAATAGATGAGATGTGTTTTATTGGAAAAAATATTTTGATCAAAATTGATTCAATACTTTGCCAAGCCTTCCCAGAAAATGCTAATATTCCTTTTGGTGGAAGGTCAATTATATTGGTCGGTGATTTGGGACAGTTTCCACCTGTCATGGATAAACCTGTATATGCATCTGAAGGTATTGCAAAGAAATTGTGGAACTCATTCATGACAATTGTGACCCTTGATATTGTGTTTAGACAAGATGGACAAAGCAATGTTCAAAAATGTTTTCTCCATGGGTTAATGAATCTCAGAGATGTGATTCCAATAGTATAAATTGGAAACTATTTATGACTCATACAGATACTTCCTTATATGCTTCAATGAAATATTAATTTGATAAGGCAATACATCTATTGGCGACAAATGATGATGTACACAATCATAATAAGCGTTTAATAAGAAAGTTGAATTGTCTCATTGCATCCAGTATTGCTACATCAGTAAGAAGCAATTATTCTATGGAAAGAGATGAAGAAAACTTAGAACTTGAATTACTTATAGCAGTTGGAGCAAGGATAATTCACACATCAAACTTATAGACAAATGCAAGACATCAATGGTACTCTTGGAGTTATACAACAAATTGTATATAACCTAGGAAGTTCACCTCCATAACCACCCACATATGTTTTAGTGATATTTGATAATTATCTGGGGGTTACATGGGATCACTTCATTCCCTCAAGTTGTTCCTATTATACCTATTGAAAGAGGTAATAAAAAACAACTTCTATTGAAACTCGCTTGGGGATTAACAATCCATAAGTCACAAGGATTGATATTGGACAAGCTACAATTAATATTGAAAAACAAGAAAGGCAGGGTATGACATTTACAACAATATCTCGAGTTAAATATATGGCGGGTATGCAATTTCAACTTCCCTTTTCATATGATCGATATGAAAAGATGTCAAAACTATCTAATGTAAATATAAGAAAAGTTGAAGAAGATAGATTGCAATTGATCATAATGTAAACTATTTGTTGTTGCATATGTGATACTCATTCCTTATAATTTACTTATTTTTACAATATAATTGCTCTTTGTTTTCAAATTAACTTATGATTATTATGAATATATGCAACTATTTCCTTACAATTTAACTTAGTCCTTACAGTATAACTATCTCTTTGTTTACAACTTAGCTAATGAATATAGTGAATATATGCAACTTAGCTTAAATTCCTTACAATATAAGGTTTGCACCTTGAGAGATTTGATCCCTCTCGGCACTTGATAGAGCCTTGGATTTGGATCTAGGCTAATTTATCCTAGTTCAAGGAGGAACAATAAAGAGTAAAAACACTTTAATAAAGGAAACCCTATTATTTTCCCTAAAAAAAGAAATTCAAAATAAGTACGTTGTATTTCTGTGTTTTCATATTTAGTACTTTTATAAGAATCTACTCTGTTCACTTTTAATTGAAATAATATTCTCTCTATATTCTCATAATTTCTAAACCAAGCCTACCTCTATTCTCATAATTTCTAATCAAATCTCAAACAACTATTTTTATATTTTATTGTAAAAATATATTGTATTCTACACATATCACCCTAGTTTCTTACTCAATACAAGTAACATGTTCATATGTTCATAGCATATAACTTCATCTTCTATATTTACAATGACAATATCAAGGTATGTTACAACCTAAGAGATTGTTATGTGTCAGCTCCTAATTAATCTATTTCAATGTTTGAACTTAAGATAAATATAAATTGGTATTAACATTTATATTTAATTAATAATAATATAATTATTAAAATATAATATAATATACAGTATAAATGATTTGAATGAAATATCCCACACCAACACCAATAAATAAATAAATAAATAAATAAATAAATATATATATATATATATATATATATATATATAATTTTCTTATTTTCNTCTTAATTGTTCTTTTATTTTAACTTTTTGAAGCTCATATGCGTCATTCTTTGGTAGAGAGATATTTCTGTTCATTACGAATTTGTTTTATTTTAATTTTTAGAAGCTCACACGTATCTAACAAAAATATTTCTTATAGTTTTCTAATCCTTTTCTAAAACATGTATATTTATTCAAATATTTGAAAATAAAAAACATTTGTTATAATTTTCAAATATGATATTATTAAATTTTGATTGGACAAAAACAATGACAAGACTAATTTTGCCTGGTTTGAAGGCAATTTGTCATCATTTTAAAATATATTAAAATTTAAAAAATAAATATTTTTCCACTACCGCCACGTAATTGAAAAACAATTCCTATACCAATACTTTTCATAAATGAAAGTAATTCTGCAATAAATAAATACTATTTTTTGGATTCAACGCTGATAGGCATTTAATGTACCTGTAATTTTGTGTGTTTCATGCATTTTCCATTCTCTCTTTATCCTAGATGTGACCACTTACTTATTCCAATCATGGTTAATGGAACTAACATACATGACATGCTTAAAAAATTATGTGTTTTATCCTAGATGTGACCACTTACTTATTCCAATCATGGTTAATGGAACTAACATACATGACATGCTTAAAAAATTCTGTGTCTTTCGATAAATGTGTAAGGCTAGTACTCAACCACGAGGACTTCACTTAGTGAACATCTCACATAGCATGTACGATCGTGGGATATTAAAGAATACCCTTAATTTCCAGAGATATTGACCCAAACTCTTTTTGTTGAAACCCACTCCCAATACTTAAAACCTCCTCCCCACCCCTTTTTATACCTCAATCCTTATAAACCACCCTACCCACCCCCACCTTAAACCCCTCATCCCCTAATACCTGCAATATATTGGTTCAATTTTTAATAATTTTAAAACCCAGAATATGAACTAACGTGATAGGATATTGGTCAACAAGTGAAACCCCCGTGTACTCAACTATGCACAACTATGTTGTGCATATGGGAGCCACTTGGTTGAACCAAGAAGTGCATATTTATAAGGAAAGGGCGAAAGCAATAATTGGGCTGCTTGATAACGGCTAGGATGTCATGGAGGAATTCGAATGACTTAAGGGCAAACCAACATGAGGGTTGAAAAATGCAACTTCTGGCTTTTCCAGTTCGTCCTATTCAGATATTCACGACCACACTATATTCTATTTCAAATAGCCCAGGATGTTAAGAGGAAAGGCAATTGGATTTAAGAAGTTAAGGAAAAGTGGAAGGGAATAACATTATTATAAAGGTTATAATGGTTATACATTATTATTGATTCAGATGGAATGAACTAACATACATGACATGCTTAGAAAATTCTGTCTTTCAATAAATGTGTAAGGCTAGTACTCAACCACGGGGACTTCACTTAGTGAACATCTCACATAGCATGTACGATCGTGGGATATTAAAGAATACCCTTAATTTCCAGAGATATTGACCCAAACTCTTTTTGTTGAAACCCCCTCCCAATACTTAAAACCTCCTCCCCACCCCTTTTTATACCTCAATCCTTATAAACCACCCTACCCACCCCCACCTTAAACCCCTCATCCCCTAATACCTGCAATATATTGGTTCAATTTTTAATAATTTTAAAACCCAGAATATGAACTAACGTGATAGGATATTGGTCAACAAGGGAAACCCCCGTGTACTCAACTATGCACAACTATGTTGTGCATATGGGAGCCACTTGGTTGAACCAAGAAGTGCATATTTATAAGGAAAGGGTGAAAGCAATAATTGGGCTGCTTGATAACGGCTAGGATGTCATGGAGGAATTTGAACGACTTAAGGGCAGACCAACATGAGGGTTGACAAATGCAACTTCTGGCTTTTCCAGTTTGTCCTATTCAGATATTCACGACCACACTATATTTTATTTCAGATATCCCAAGATGCTAAGAGGAAAGGCAATTGGATTCAAGAAGTTAAGGAAAAGTGGGAGGGAATAACATTATTATAAAGGTTATAATGGTTATACATTATTATTGATTCGGATGGAATGAAACAAGTTGAGGGACTCAATCGCAGTTCATTCAAGAATGTTGTGTTTTTAAATAAACACTTCTTGTTTCATTTTTCGATCAATTATTTAATTCTATGTTATTGTAAGTTTTTTATGTCCCCGACGTTGAAGTCCCCAACCTCTTTATGTCCCCGGGGTTGATGATGGGAGCATTTTTTAATGGGCATTCATGGAAGCCAGACATGCAGTTTAATGAGGCTTGTCCTTGGCCTCCTCATCTTTTGTGTTGGCAGTGCTGAGGGTGATGCACGGAACCATGGAATTCACAATCTTCATTTTCTTCTCATGTTCCGCTTTCATTTTCTTCTTCTATTTCACTGGCTTCATTGTATGGTTGCTTGCTTTTCAACTACAGACTTAGAAGACCAGTTGCTTGCTTGCTCTTTACCTGCAGACTAAGAAAAGTGATGGCCTTAAAAAGGGAAGGACGGCCAGTGAGTGAAGCAGTCAGTCACTTCATTTACTGGCACAATGGAAGAAGCTGGGCGGTTCCTGTAGGAGACTTTGGCAGGCGTCCAGTTTGGCCTTGTATCGTCCAAAGAAATTGTAACTGGACCCACGAAATAGAGAAGAATAATGGGCAATCGGGTCCTTGTTTACAGCAATTCTGAGGAAAGTAATCTATTTTAACTCAGTTAGAACTCATTTTCATTCCAATTCAATTGGAAACCACCTTTGAACTCTAAATATAAAGAATGTGTATGTATGCTAGTCAAGTTAAAAAACTATAGCACTTGTTTTTACATTTTTTGGTTGGGAGTAAATTTTTAACCAGTTATCATCCTTAACGACTCTCTCATCCTTTGGTAATGAGCTTATAATTTTCTTGTTCTAAGCATTGAAGATTCTAGACAAAACCTAAGGTGGGGTTTGGCTGGGGTGAGGTGGGATGAAGAGGGTTTAATAAACTTGTTTGAGCAATTCACGAACTGAACTAAACTGAACTATTTTCGTGGGAAAGTTACCACCCAACGGCTAAATAATTGCAATTGCTTTCTAGTTTGCAATTGAAATCATTTTGCTAGTTTGACAGCCCATCTTAGCGAACATATGGCATTAGATTTCATTCCAAGAAGAAAGTTACCACCCAATGGCTAAATAATTGCAATTGCTTTCTAGTTTGCAATTGAAATCATTTAGCTAGTTTGACAGCCCATCTTAGCGAACATATGGCATTAGATTTCATTCCAAGAAGCCCGATGTTTAGATGTGGAACTTAAGAAAGTTACCACCCAACGTAGATTTCATTCCAAGAAGACCGATGTTTAGATGTGGAACTTAAGAAAGTTACCACCCTACGGCTAAATAATTGCAATTGCTTTCTAGTTTGCAATTGAAATCATTTAGCTAGTTTGACAGCCCATCTTAGCGAACATATGGCATTAGATTTCATTCCAAGAAACCCGATGTTTAGATGTGGAACTTGTGAGACTAATGTGACAAAAGATATATGCTATGATTTATTTGTAGCGAACATATGGCATTAGATTTCATTCCAAGAAGCCCTATGTTTAGATGTGGAACTTGTGAGACTAATGTGACAAAAGATATATAAAGATATATGCTATGATTTATTTGTAACCTAGTAGGGTGAATAGTTCAAGAGCCTAAGCCTTAAGGCTTAAGGTGATGTCACTTGGAGGGAGCCACAATTTAGGCACTAGATGCACTAGATGAAACACCAATGAAGAGCTCGACAGAGCGAAACAGAGGTTGCATTTCTTCACATTGCTAGTTGAAGCCCTTTCTAAGGCTCTTTCACTAACTGCAAGTCCATATTAATCCCAGTTTTGCACTGTGGAGCACCTTGTTATAGAAAAATTTTATCACTAACTGCAAGTCCATATTAATCCCAGTTTTGCACTGTGGAGCACCTTGTTATAGAAAAAATTTATGAGTGAAAAGAGTATTATATTCTTATGACAAGCTGTCAACATGTATGTTATAGCTTGAGTAAAAAGTGTCAAGGGTGTTAGGGATCTGCATGAAAGATTTATGTTGCTCAAGTATACAGACCAACTCTTTTGCGATTAGGAAATTTGGATGGAAATATTGATGGACCGAACCTTAAATGGGGCTTCACCCATAAACCATTTTCGACAAACTAAAACAGACAGAATCAATGTTGGAATAAAAAGCTAAGAACAACTTTGCACTAACTGCATGTACCCACTCATAATCGATTTCATTTGGATTTTCTGAAATAACAATGAAGCCTAAAACATCTCACGATGTAGTTTAACCTTGAAATCTTTCTTGTCTGTTTTGACGTTTTACCTTCACAAATATCTCAAGAGAAGGCAAGCAAGAAGGAAGTAGAGTGTGGAACAGAAAGACTGGCACTGTCATCTATCCATTAAAATGCAGACCAACCTACCTGAGTCCCAAACCCCTTGAACAGTGTGTTCTCGTGGGAAGAACAAAATCTAATGGCGATAGTTAAAACCATGATGCAGAAGGAATGACACATATGATGACATGTTATCACAAAAACATTCCAAACTTACTTCACTAAAGTGTCCTAATTGATGTCTTGCTGAGCCACAAAATCATTGCCATTTGACCCTGCACATATTAAAATACCTTATAAAATCACTACTAAGATATTACTAGGCCATATCAACGAAAACCTCACGAGCGGCTTTACAAGGCATTAAAATATGTCCTGATTCGAATTGCAATGTGTGAACTGTATAAAACATGACAAATTGCAGTGCGTGAACTATATAAAACATGACATAGTAAAAAGGAACCCGTCATTTACACATGCAGGTAAAGAAACAAGTAAGTTTGTGCTATATATAAGGGACAATTGTCAGCATTTGCAAAAAAAACGGTTAAAGCAGTAGAATAACCTCCAAAGTGGTCAAGACGCTACAGAATGAGTGAAAGGATGGTGAGAAATTCGCCAAAGCTTGAATAAATATATAAAGAAGGGACCAAATCGGAAAAGAACTTTTTAAAATGAGTTGAGATTGATGCAAGATTCAACAAAAACAATAATGAGTGAAAGGATGGCGAGAATTTCGTCGAAGCTTGAAGAAATATATAAAGAAGCGACCAAATCAGGCAAGAACACTTTAAAATGAGTTGAGATTGATGCAGGATTCAACAAAAACAAACACTCCATAGCCTGGACAAAAATGGTCGTAATGCTGGAACAAATTTCAGGAATTTAACGCATCAAGAAGAAAACAGACATAGTGGAGCCAGAAACCTTACCGAATACACTACAACCCTATAAGGAAATTGATCACCAAGCTCAGCATTCTCTCCAACTGAAAATGCAAGAAAAAATCAGCTTGCCAACCGGGCCTCTCGATTGATATATACCATTGATGGGTAAAGGCAGTGACCACAGCATACTCCACTTGCTATCCATTGTCGTCCATGTGTGAAGATCCCTGATCCGTGTTTTAGACAAATAAATTATTATGTAGATGATTTTTGCTATCGTCGGTCGTCCATGCAGTCTGCCACCTTTGCGAATATCCATGATCGGCGTTTTTGAACAAATAAATCATTATGTGTACGATTTTTGCTATCGTCCGTCATCCATGCAATCTGCCACCTGTTGTGAAGATCCCTGATCAGCATTTCAGAACAAATAAATTATTATGTAGATGATTTGACGACGTGCTGTATTAAAGGTGCTGCCATAATTTTTGGAAATGAATTTTTTTTATAGGTCATTTTTATGTCATGAATTTTGAGTAAATGTAGATGAATTGTAAAAATATGAAACATTGTCTTCATGCTACAATCTAGGAGTAAAGGTGGCCATCATCATGGTTACCATTGTTGCGAAACTTTGATTTCTGAGAAGTTTTTTTGAGTTTTCAGGTCTAAGTTTATGCTTACAGAGTTTTGCCAAGTGTATCTTGAGTTGATGACACTCGCCAAGTTTTTCCCAAGTCCAATTTTGCAACACTGATTGGGACCACCAATTGTTCTATGCCTCCGGTCGTCATGGTGCATGGTGTCTTTGTCTTTAACCTCCCCAAGGAACAGAAAGGATGTGAGATGTTATGCTTAATTGATTATGTGATCTATCATTTTATGATAAATTTACACTCTTCCATCTTTGATGAATAAAAATTTGGTCTATTATTTTAATTTGAAATCTGAGAAAGGGATGTACAGAAAGTAACATTTACATGTCTGTGTGATATGTATTCATGGATGAATTTGCATATATTAGACACTAATTAATATGTTTTTTTTTCTTTTCTTTCTTTTTGGCAGAATAGATTCATGAACCAATAGGTTTCTATACATAAAAGAATGATTCAACAGTATTTTTTTGTTTCATTAGGTGTGGTGTAAGCCGAGCAACACAGTCACGTTAATTGTTACCCTGTTATAGTTGGGGATGGATTCTGATATGATGAATTCGTCAAAAAGCAAGAGTGATTTTGACTATTCCATTAAGTTAGTATTTGTTGGTGATTCAGCAGTTGGGAAGAGTAGTCTTCTCTTACGATTTACTTCTAACACTTCTAATGCCCCTCCTGTAACAATAGTTATGCATTTCATTCCACATAAATTTATGGACATTGTATTTATGCACTTCTTTCCTTTCCAAGGTTACATGCATTTTCTTTATTGATTTTCTCCATCCCTATAAATTAAAAAAAAACTAATCTACATTTTTTTCTCTTTTTCAAAAATATTTTTCTTTTTTCTTTAAAAAGGTTAACTTACATTTTTTTAAGGAAAACTTGATTGGAAAACCTATAATTTTTCATGAATATGAATGGTAAGGGTGATATATGCCCAATTAGGTGACACATCTAGAAGTGAATAGAAATGAGTAACATTTTGTGCGCCACATGTGGTTATTTGAAACTGATTTTTCCAGATTTCGTGAATCGCCAATCTGGGTTCTAGAGCGTTTGATTCTTGTAGTTCCATATATTTTGCATCTATTGAAGATTTATTTTATTTTTAGTTCTAATCTTAACATATTTCTTTGTTTAGTCAATGGAATATTTTGATTCCCCTTTGGTTTTAGATCAAAGAGATGTATTACATGTTCTATATTTTGTAAAACATAGATGAAGAGAGGGGTTGGAGCGTTCTTAGTTTGATTGCATACATTTTGTAAGAAAATCCTGTGGAATGGATTGTTTCCTATATGATATAAATATTTTTTATCGTTTTTTCTTGAGTTGTGTTCTTTGTAATTCCATTTACTATTTCTCCTTATGTAAATGAATGGAAGACTATTGTAATAATGGAATCACTAACTAGTATTTTCTAGAAATAGTGAAGTGCTCATTGTTAAAACCCTATTGCCAGTTTTCATTTACATAGTGTAATTCATGTGTAGAAAGTGTTTCTATTCAATGAATTTTCTGTCTATTTTTGGGTGTTGGTGAAGCATTTTGTGCAAGTGTGTCTTCCTTCTTTCTTTCACCTACCATTATTAAATATTAAGTATTTGAAAGTGTAAAATTCTCATGGCTTTATCTCAGAAAAGCCATGCAATCTAACCAGATATTTTTTTACCTGCTTCTAAAATGATTTACCTTAAGAAATTTGTCCTTCCTCACCTAATATAGCCAACTTTCCTTTTTGCCACAAATAATTATGAATAAGATGTTTGAATTTAAAAAGCAAAACGTTGCATTTACAACCATGCCATGCCATGCCTAGCCTTGCCTCACAGCCCGAGGGGAATTAAAGAAAGAAACGAATTCACACAATTGAATATTTGATCAATATGCATCGCTATAGAATATCTTTCGATTCATTTAACAATTCATTTGTTTTGTTCATTTTGCCCTAACAAAACACAAAATTAATTAATAGTTTTCAAATTAATTACTACCTTAAAAAAGGAATGTCATGATAGCCTTCTCTTGAAAAAACAATTTAAATGTTTGCAATGTTAGTGAAAATGAGTGTTAAAAGGTATTGTGAATGTTAAGGGAGAAGATATTTTGGGTATCCATTTATAAAGTTAATGGGAGTTATATGTAACATTATAAAAAATAAAAATAAATAATAGTATTTTGATAAGTGAATTGGAAATTTTAATAAGATTTATTATTGATTTTTTTAGATATAATTATTGTCTTGATTTTATGCGAAATTAAAAAAAAAATTATAGATTTATTTTGATGTTAAACTTAATATATTATTTAAATTACCTAAATTTTTATGTACATTAAGTGTGTTTATTTTATTTTTTATATTTGGGATAATTTAATATCTTATATATTTTATTTATAGTTTATAAATGATCCAAAACTCTTAATGGACCTATGGAATGGAAAATGTCATATTTTGAATATGACACTTCCTATAATGAACAAAAATTTGACCTAAAAAAATGGTATATTTCATTGCCTTTATTTTGCCTTTCTACCCTTCCTTTAGAGGATAAGTTACTTTTCAACCCAAGAAGCATCAACAATTTATCATCTAGCTAATAAAAAATGGTTTATCCCCACTCTGTATTTAGGCTTGTCTTTATGTCCTTCATGTCCTATTTGAGATGTAGTAGTCGTTCTCACAAAGCCGGTAAAGCTCATCCTCACTTTGGATTCATTGAAATAGAACTTGAGTCTAGAGTCTTCTAAGTAGTCAAATCTCTACCATCCTCAAAAGGATGCTAAGTAGACTATAACAACATTTATTCTATTTTTATTGAGTTTTAAATAGGCTATAACAAACTTTAATCTATTTTTATTGAGTTTTAGTTTTTTGCATATGCAATTGCAAACCACTAGCTATCACGAATGCAATGTCGGGGACATTGCCACGTCATGGCTCTTGTTTTTAATAATAAATCCTGTAATATTACTAACAACCACATCTGTCTATACGTTTGAGTTTAAAAATATATAATTATTTTTTCAAGTTGCATTGATTTAATTTTGCTTTTAAGCTCAATGTGAGTATTATTGAAGTTATGTATTGTTATGAAGTTATTTAAAACCATTTAGTTTTATGTTTTTTGAAACACTAGGGAGGCATTAAATGTTTGGTTGATCTTTATGACGTTACATTGAATTTCTAATTTGTTTTGTTTTTTATTTTATTTGTAATATGACAAGTTTAAAACTCCACATATATATATATAACCACACAAATTAAATAAATTAAATCCATAAACATTAACATTGTCAACATTTCTACTTTTTTAAGGTTTACATATGAAAAATTGGATCCTCTCAACCCTTGATAGATCCTTTAAATAGACCTTTGCTAATTATAATGTGTATTATCAAAGTATTTACTTATGCTAATTATAATGTGTATTATCAAAGTAGATACTTCTGTGACGTGGGAATTGATTCTGTGTCATATAATACGATTTTGTTTATTTAAAAAAAAAAATCAAACCCTACTTCAAAACAAAATATTAAAAGAGTTACACATTTGAATGGAACCCCTTATATACTCGAGAGACTTTCTCTCTGGAGGGGACTCTGTCGAATGAGCACTGTCGGATAAAAGATTCAACGGTGCTCAACGGTATCCAGGCTCCTCTCCCGAGGGAAAGTTGTCCAAGAAATAAGGATTGCCCATTTGAATAACGAATTTAAGAAAAAAAATATTTTATTTGTTACAGGAAAGAGTGAATAATGACACAGGCTATCTTTTGGAAATTCAAAAACATTCACAGATGAAAGTCTCGTGAACGTGTTAGTGAAATCATGCATATTGTTGCATTGAATTTTTCATGATTATACAGGTCATCTCTCTTTTTATCAAAGTCTCGTGAACGTGTTATTGAAATCCTGCATATTGTTGCACCGGATAGTGCTGCACGCTATCTCTTGGAAATTCACGAATTATCTTCACAGATCATCAAAGTCTTTTGAACATGTTCTTGAAAATTTGAAATAAATTCAGGATAAGATGCAATGTATATTCCATGCAATAATTATGAGTCACTGGTAGTTTGGAATTTTGCAAGAGTGGCTGATTATGATTAGGAGGAGAGCAGAGTCAATAAAGTTCATGCAACCCACTCTATTTTCTGTCCTCCTAATCTGCCTGTGGGCCGGTATTTGCTCTCCAGGCATGGCCTTCAAAACAATGAGTTCATAATTAGATTTTAAGGGAGAGGGAAAATGCATTTTTTTAATTTTAAAAATTTTAAAATTATATGTTTATTTTCAAAATTTCTAAGTAATATTTCACTTCAAACATATTTCAAATTTAAAACTTAATATATTTTATAATATATATATATATCACCCAATCATTCCTCTGGCTGTTGCAGATCTTAGTAAGAGCATTTTCTAAAATCTTATTAAAGGCCTCCACTGTACCATTAGCCTGTGGTGGTAGGGAGTGCTCTTATGGTGCTGAATCTGGAATTATTCTGTCAACGCCTCAATAGTGTTGTTCAAGAAATGTGTGCCTTGATCACTCATCAAAATTACTGGGCATCCAAATCTACTGATGATGTTTTCAAAAAGGAACTGTGCGGCTGTAGCAGCATCACAATTTCTTACTGCTTTGGCCTCTTCCCATCTAGTGAGGTACTCTGTTCGCGTGATAATATATCTCGCACCAGTGCGCTTTCCTGGTGGGTTGATAGGACCCACAAAATCTATAGCCCATTTGTCAAATGCGTGCAACATGACCTGCGGTTGCAGCGGCATTTCATCGCGTCGCGAGGGTTTTCCTACCCTTCGGCAGATATCGCAGCATCTACAAAAGTCCTTAGTGTCTTTATGCAACATAGGCCACCATAATCCTGCCTCCAGGATTTTCTGCGCAGTCGGCTTTCCTGCGAAATGACCTCCTGCGGTTCCTGAATGTGCCTCTCTGATAATAGCGTATTTTTCATGCGGCATCACACATCTGTGCAGAACTTCATCCGGACCTAGCTTGTATAGGTGTCCTACAATGAGGGTGAAGTCTGCTGCTTTAACAACCAACTGCTTCTTTTTCTGCTTAGTAAACTCATCAGGTGCTACTCCCGTAGTGAGAAATTGAATAATATCGGCATAGTACTCATCTGCGATCTGGATAGAGAACAATGGCGCATCCGGTAGATTGTCATCTAGGTTACTTGGCTCTTCTCCTGAGTCTATCCGCGACAAATGATTAGGTCCTGCATTCAGTCTTCCTGGTTTCACAATGATTTCAAAATCATACTCATAAAAGAGGAGTAACCATCTGCAGATTCTCCCCCCTAACATTGGCTTATTGACCAAATACTTTAACACGGAATGGTCAGTAAACATCTTGAACGGGGCACCCAACAGGTAGTGCCTGAACTTCTGCAGCGCATACACCATAGCTAGGCCTTCTCTTTCAGTTGTGGTGTAGTTCTTTTCTGCTGTCGATAGCTTTCTGCTAGAATATGCGATAGGGTGGTCAATGTCCCCTTCTCCTGGTTGTGTTAAAACAACCCCTAATGCGATGCCAGACGCATCCACATGTACATGAAATGGCTTAGTCCAGTCGGGAAATACTAATATGGGTGTTGTAACCATCTTTTCTTTAAGTGTGTCTAGTCTCTGCTGACATTCCTCATTCCATAGGAATTTTACATATTTCTTGAGCAATTTCTCCATTGGTGCTGTAATCTTTGCGTAGCCCTTGATGAACTTTCTGTAGTACCTGGTATGACCAAGTACTGTCCTCAGTTGCTTGACTGAGTTGGGTGCTGGAAGATTTACAATGATAGTGATCTTTGCGGGGTCTACCATCAAGCCTTGTCTGCAAACAATGTGACCCAACAAAATACCAAATGGTGCACAAAATATACATTTCTTCAAGTTTAGAGAAATCTGGTACTGCCTACATTTCTCTAACATCGGTCTTAAGTCTCCTACATGCTTGTCGATTAGTCCAAATACAGTCCAATCATCAAAATATACTTCTAAGAATTTATGAATGTATTCTTTAAATACAACAACGACTACTCTAGAAAATATAGCTGGTGCATTCTTAAGACCAAAGGGCATTACCATATACTGGAACGAGCCCCATTCTGTTGCAAAGGTGGTCTTGAACCGATCTTTTGGATGTATTCTGATCTAATGGTATCCTGAAAACCCATCAGTGAAGGAGTAGACCTCCTGTGCTCCCACGTTGTCTAATACCTCATCAGTGAACGGTGTCGGAAATGGATCGTGAAGCGATGCATCGTTGAGCTTGGGTAGATCGACACAGATCTTGATGTCTCCTTTTGTTTTCTTTTCTTGCACGACCATGGGGCTAACCCATTCGCTTTCTTCTACCGGTTCAATGATGCCTGCTACTAGCATCTTATCGATTTCGTCCTTTACTTTTTCTTTGTAGCGCGGATTCAATTTATATGGGCGCTGCTTAACTGGTCTAGCATCCTCCTTCAATGGTATCCTCATAACTCCCAGGTCTCCAACTATTCCCTTCATCTCTGTGAACTTGGTGGGAAATAGGTCCTGATAGTCATGTAACAAATCGGCAATCTGTCCGACTGTTTCATCGTTCCAATAGTCTCCAATAGAGGCAAACTTAGGTTCTGCGTCTGTGCCAATATTGATCTTTTTAATCTTGATAGGTTCGGTGATTGCTGGAATCTCTAACTGTGGTCCCCCAACATCGCAAGTCCCTTCTGACTCCGGAATGTTGGTTTTGCGAGGATCCTCATCCTCATCCTTATCTTCATTGTCTGGCTTTGCTGCGAAGTTATAGCACTCAAGCATGTCTTGCAACTGGATGGCCCACTCAGGTTGAGCCTGCACTGAGATGATACAGTCCTCGAATATCTTGATCTTGATTATGTCTAGGGCCTGAGCAACACTTGGATATTCTGATTCAAACCCAAAGGTAAGTAGGAAACTATCTGTCATAAGTGACCATGTGGTCGTTCCCTTGCGCAACTCGGTCTCTGTGTACCAGTTCCTTGGAACTGTGTCCAATGTGTGAATGAATCTGTGAACCCATTCATCCTGGGGAATGTCCGACCAGTTCTGTTCACATGTCTCAATGTGTGCCCTGGGGTCAGTTTCTCCTGTGTACTTCTGCGGGACATACTCTTTGTCGACCGAAAATCTAATCGCCATCAATCTTTTAATATCATCCCATGATGCGATATTTTATTTATGCGCATACCACCATCTTGCAGGTGTGGCTCGTACTGCAAGGTCCATAGCTGCAATCCTCTGCTCGTAAGGAATCTATTGCTCAAACTGCTCAAGGAATTCCTGAATATCTGTTAGACCATGATATGATGGAATCTCAGTGATCTCTGCACCAATCCATCGCAGTGACTTACTCATAAACGCACATCTACGTGCTGATACTTCGTAAAGTCTGTTCTGCCAGTTCTCTAGACCAATATCGGAATCCGATGCGCATGAGCTGTCGCATTGCCAACTAATGTTCCCTTCTGCAGTTGGATTGATGTAGTCGTTCTGGTTCGCAGTCATCTGGTAGAGACTATCCATGTTATGTGCCTCCTCCTCTGCTCAGATAGGTTCAATGTATCTAGCACCCTGGTGAGGATCCAATGGCGCGATGACCCGGATCTGCGCATCCTCAAAGGTCATTTGTCTTCTCTTTAGGTCAATGACAGCCTTGCTACCAATTGCCCAATCGATACTTAATAATGCTGGATACGGTCGACTGTCGCCAATGATTTCTATAACCTCAAAGTCCGCAAAAGTACGAACTCCATCAATGTCAACTGGCACCTGCGGCAGTCGACCCAATGGTGATACTCGCTGCTGGTTAGCTAATCTCAGGTGGATAGGCGATCTGACTAACTGAGGGCTACCCATCTGTTCCCATGTCTGCTTAGTTAGAACATTCACCTCTAATCCTAGATCTAAGATGACTTCATCCATTTCGAACTCTCCAATCTGTGCTGTGAGTTTCATCTCTCTTCTGGTTCTTGTATGTCCTGTAATATTATGAACAGCGCGGTGTGCACTGCCCGAGAGAGAAGGTTGCTGACACTGATCTATGATGCGCTATAGCTCACTGATAGCTTTTTAATTTCTCAGAGCTTCAAGCAACTGTGCAGGAAGGATTGTATACTTCCTGTCGATTCATCCTCGTCGCATCTTCCCGATGTAGTAGCCTGTGGTATCTGTTCTGGGCTATCGCCACAAGGTGCTTGCTGCGGTATGCCCCTAGACGGTGGTACCTGTGATCCTGATTGTGTAGGTTCATCAAAGGAAGACTTGGCTTCATGAAATGTATCTTTATTCTTCTGTAGGTCGAGTGCTATTGCTTTACCAGGAGCTCTGCGCACCCACTCCTGACTTTTGTTCTTTTCGGTCTCCTGCGATGTCCCACTGGTGGAAGCACCGCTACGAGTCACAATATTGACTCTTGGTTCTGGTTCTGCCTGCTCAACAGCAATAAGCTGGATGTTCTGATGTACTGCTGGCTTAGGATCTTTGAGCTTAGCTATCAAGGTAGGACACTCCTCTATGGTATGATCATAATATTTGCAGTAATTACAAGTGGTAGTGGGGCTCTGGCAGTCCCTAGCATAGTGTCCTACAATTCCGCATTTATAACAAGTGATTGGTCCGTGACCACGGCCAAAACCCTCTCCTCTGCCGAAGCCTTCTCCTCTTGCAAAGCCTCCTCCACGGCCTCGTCCTCTGAATCCTCCTCCCCGGCCACCATAAGTCGGATCAGGCTGTGGTCATGCTGCTAGACCTTGTGTTTCTGACTGGACTCTGTATACGTCATGTTTTCTATCTAACATGAGATCATAGGCTCAGAAATTCTGTTCATCATGTCCGACAAAGCTACAAAAGACACAGTATAGGTTCTTAGGTGTCTATACATACTTCTGAAGCAAAGGGCATTGCTGAGGCGGATGTCCTTGTGTTTTGCATATTTCACACCATGGCCCTTACGTTCGTGGTAAGGGGTTAGGAGCCCCTGACGCTAAATATTCTGCAAAGACTAGATAGTTGTCTTTAGTATGACCCTGTGCCTACATCGTAAGCACCATATGTCTTGCATAACCTCTTTTCCTTTCTTAAGTTCGTGTATCTGTAACGTGAGATTGGCCAACTGGTTCTGTAGAGTTGTCATGCCTGCACTGGTTTCTGCTAAAGGTGAAGCTTCTAGCTTCATCGCCATCTCCAACGTGTCATCCTACGTCTGGATTTTCTGCTGCATTAGTGGCACTCTGATGTGAGGGAGCAGCGCTGCAATAAACCATTCCTTATGCTGCTCCGGCGCAAACTCAAAACTTACTTGGTCTATAAGAGCTTTGAATTTCTGGTCAAAGTCCCATACTGATTCTGATGGTAGTTGCTTAATATCCTTGAGCTCTGTAATGCACTGAGATTCAGACTTAGGTTTCTTGAACTCTTTAATCATGGCGTTCTTGACCTGGGCAAGTGTCTTGGGTACTGTGGTATACTTTATGTACCATGTTAAAGCTCGATCTATGAGTGTAGTGACCAACTGTACAAGTTTAAGGTTATCGTCATTGATTGTTTTAATGGTCCACATGCCTTCACATAGAAACCAATGATGTTCCGGGTCCTCTGCTCCTGTACCCTTAAAGGTAGGTAGCTTCATATCATCTCCCATTCTATTTCTCTGCGGTGGGTTCTGCTTGACTGGATTACTACCACTCAGCGGTGTAGGTGAAGGTGATGTAGCCGTAGTAGGTACTGTCTGTGAGCTACTGGATGGAGTACCTATGGGATTACTCTGAGTCCCGGTCTGTTTCTGTGGGGTATAGGGCTGGTAAGGGATACCCCCCTCTGGTTCTTCTATGGTACTAGGAATCGGTTGCCTAATATTGTCTGAACTATCTCCAAATACAGGAGAGTCGAAAGCTACTTTATATTTCTTGCCACTACGTGTGCGTCCAATGTCATCAAAATCACTTTCAAACTCTTGTGACATTATTATCTTTACTTATTCATATAAAATCATGTCCATTACTCCTTTTTCATGTAGCAGCATCTTAATGGACAAGTTTAGGGACTTTAGGTACTTACCACGATATCCTTTGAAGAATTACCGCTCAGCCTCGCTGAAGCTTTTTCTCTGGTCAACTGCAAACTCTGTAACAAAGCCTCCTAGCACACTCACAAGCCAGAAGTCTACTGCTCTCGTAATGGGATTGTCGAGGTTCTGCACGGTCTGAATCAACTCCGGTGTCCAGACAATGTTTCTTTTCTTCTTGAATATGTTCCTATCTGTCAACTTTGATAACCAGTCGTAAAGCTCGTTTCCATAGGTTGCAAAAAATATAGCATGTATATCTGAAGCGATATGCTTTTGTAACCAGTCCTCTGTGCTCAGTTTAGGGCTCCGATTTTCTTTCTGGGCAAACTCCCTTAGTTTTGAATCCAGCCACTGGTGAAACTCTTCTCTGGTGGGATGCCAACAGAACATTAGCGCTCAGTTGTTTAAAACCGGCAACGGAACCATTTGTTGGCTGCTATGGGCAGACCCAGGTTAACTATAATCAACCAACAACACCCCTAGATCACTGGCCCTTTCGGCGACAGACCACAAAGCGGCCTGAAGTCTCACCTGAAGTGACTCTAATGGGTTGGCCAAGGACTCAAGCGTCTTGGACCAGGTTCTGTGGCAATCCTACTAGTGGCTTGCAGTTCCCCTAACTGCGAGGTCTCCTTCTCTGCACATCGCGCGATCTCTTGCTCGCATCGTGCGATCTCCTCATCTCGCAACTCTTCTAGCCGCGAGATATTCCTTTCAACCGTCGCGTAGTCCCTTTCTGCGGCGCGCACTTTCCCAGACTCATGATATCTCTGACCTTATCGTATCGCCGCGCACTGTGCGACACGCAGCTCCTGCCCAACGCTAAGTCCTTAACCTGCGGTATCGCGCATTGCAGCTCCTCTGCCGGTGTGGTATCACCTCTCTGTGATATCCTACCTCCGCGGTTTAGCGCACTTAGCGTTGCTCGTGTCGACGTGCAAGATTAACATACAAGGCTATTCGATACTGCAATAGTGACTGTTTCACGCAAAGCATAAATGAACCATATAGAGCATGTTAAAGACTTTAACTTATGTTACCCTTCTATATTGCTATGAACTGATTAACACATTCATTCGTTAAACTGTAAACAAAGTCCATGAACTGACTGAGAAATGCATAAGTAAACATAACACATAAACCAATCGCATAACACTTGATTTTAACGTGGTTCACCTCCAGGATGGAAGTTACGTCCACAGAACTGTGTTTTTATTATAGCTCAAGGGAAGGTAAAACACAGTTCTGCTGCACCGCATATGCAGCTTAAGATCTTCTCTCTTAGATCTCTTTTCTCTTCTATATTGCTCTCCTACAATATACTCTTCCCTCTCTGTCGATCCCTGCGGATCATTACATGCATATTCTATAAGCCAGCTACTGGTTACCGTAAGATTGCTACCGCTAATAATAGAACCAGAGCTAGGCTTTTACAACAGTCTAATGTTCTGCCACAACACTACTAACAACTGAATGAACCAACTAACTAACCAACCAACCAACCAACCCTTTTACAATACAAAATATATCCCTTTATAGGCAGCCTGAAGGTCTTGCCATTACAACACTGTGGGCCTGTCCCAACAGTAACCCAAAACCCTAACTAGTGACAGTCGGCCATATCTGTACTTGAGGTAGCCACTTTCCGTCACACCACAGCTCTCTGCAGTCTTCCATGCTTCTCGGCACTGATCATGGGTACTATGCACCGCTTCGCTTTTCTGTCCTTCGCCTTCAATGCTTCAACCTCATTACTCCTTCTCCTTTATGAGGGTCGCTGAGCCCTCCTGTCTTCCGCCGCTGCCTTCAATGCAGTGGTTGAGCTCTCTCTTCTCGGCCGCTCAGGTACCGTTTCCTTTCTTGACTTTTCTATCTTAAAAGTCATGGTTTCCGGCTCTGCTCTCCAGCTGGAAACGTGCTACGGCGTTATAGCTCCGTCTTAATTTCTTTCCGCCAAAACTAGCAGCTTCTTCTGTAGCTGCGGGACCCTACTCCAACATGAACAGGGAGGTGATGTACAGCAAGAGGGTCATACTCAATTTCTTTATGAAGATCAAAGTCATCGTGTTGAAAATTATGTTAGTGATATTTGTAAGGAAAATTTTAGCTTTCCTATATATGATGAGTATGAGGATGGCTACTTGTATGATGCACTTGAAGAACCAGCAGTCTGCAATAAAGGATTGGATTACCTGGAAGAAGATGAGGATCCTAAATAGGATGTCTCTTCATGTTTTTCAAATTCAGAATTTTCATGTCTAGAAGAGTGCATTTCACTTGATTTTATTGAAGAGGGGGGTGTTATTTCTGCTGAAGTACACCAAGAGAATCAAGTTGTTACTTCAGAAGTTTTGGAGGATATTGTTGATGCTCCATTTGAAAAATCTCATGAGCATTATTTTCAAGGCTCTTGTGAAAACATTTTGACAGCGTGCAGGTGGAGTTACAGTTTGAGCAGCCTTATTGGTGCAAGCAAATGGCAGAAAATTTTGAAGATTATCAGGGATTTTATGATCCAGTGGACGTGTATGTGGAGCAGCCTCATGATGACAGGTACATAACAAAAAAATTTGAGGGTTTTCATGATCTAGTAGATGAACATGTTGAGAAGCTTTGCAGAAAGAATGGTGGGTTATATGTGTGTAGTAAAGAGCATATATCTCATCATAACTTGTTGCCATCATTTATGATCAAGCATGAATCAGGAGCTCAATCATTGGATCATTTACTTGATTGGATTCATTGGAATTCTTACTTGATTGAGCATTGTTGTTCAGTAAGTAGGGTAGATATGAATACATAATCTCAACATGTCGAGCATTTCTTTTTAAGCAATTGTCTAGTTTGTTTTCAGTATCTATCCAGATTTTGTTTTTAGAGCATGTTTCAAGAAAGCTGAGGACCAGTCTAGGGGATGAGGCACGTGGTCTACGTGGTTCTTTGCTACCTCGCAGGGAGGATAGCATCCCTGAGTTGGATCCACTGTTAGCACCTGTGCTAAATTTTTGAAGTTTTCTACATAGGCATCTGTATTATTAGCCCTGCAAGGGATTAGACCAGCAAAAATGAGGGGTAGGGTCAAAAAAAAATTATGATTCGTGACCTAGAGGTATGCAGGAAAGGGTTGGAAGTTTCTTGGGAGGCTTATTCCTCGGCTTGAAGTTCAAAACAATATGAAATCCTTTAGCGCGACTTGGAAATGTGCTTAAGTGTGAGAAATCTGATCAAGAACAGGCCTCAGTAAGAACGGACGGTGGAGATCCAACCCTCAAAAGAGATCAAAGGGCCAAAAATCATTTCCTCCCAAGGTAAATTGGGATTGGAGTGTAGAAGAGGTAAAAATTGGGTTATAAAAAGTTGAAGTTCTGACTTCTACCATTCGCGATCCGGGTTTTTCTTTTCGCCAGATCCAACAGTACAGAAAGCTTCCGACCAAATCAACGGTGTGGAAAGGCGCAGGAGGGAAGAAATCGGGAAGTGGCAAACCCAAAGTTTTTGGGTATAAAAAGTTGACGTTCCGACTTCCGCCTTCCGCAATCCGGGTTCTGCTTTTCGCCAGATCCAACGACCCAAGAAGCTTTTGCCCAGATAAACAGTGCGGAAAGGGATAGAATGGAAAAAATTGAAAAGCATAAATACTAAGAATTTGATCCTGAAAAGTTGATTTTCCGCCTTCTGCGATCCACCGGATTCAATGGTCTATTACAATAATCAACCCATAGTTTACCCACTTAGACATTAATTCATTTATTTTTGTCTTATTTGCCTAGTTCATGTGTCCCGCCTTGTGCAAGTTGCTATTTGCCTATCCATAGAGGTCAAACTTGCCATCTTTGACTCATGTAGCACTTGGGAAAGCCTTAAGAATCAAATCTACTTTATTCCTGGCCTCCTAGGCGCCTATCTGCTTTTTTCTGCTTTATTGCCTGCTTTTTCAGTGTTTTAAGGCACATAGGAAAGCTAGACTAGGTGAGGTGAACTAGTTTTTTGTCCTCTTCATCCTCCACTCTTTTCTCCATGCAAAAGCATGTATGAGCTGCCATTTCGTCACTCATTAGCTTTCCCATGCGCCCTTGCCAATTCGTGAGCTCCATGACAGATTTGGGATCAGCTTTTTACACCTATGGGGGATTTGCTTATTTTTGGTAAGCCTGCTTTATGCTAGATTTGGATGCTTCCTCATGCATTCGATTTCTTTATGTATTCTACTTATTCAGCAACCTATGTTATTACATGGTTGGCTATTGTACACTCAGTTAATACAATTTAGTGTTACAGCTCCATATTCAGTCTCTCTTGTGAGCAATTTTGCATGATCAATTGATAATTGTTGTGAGTAAAATTAATCTATTGCTGGCCTTAATTTCCACATGGTATTAGAGCCATTGTAGGTTGTTTCTCTCCTTCAAAAATTGTTTTGCAGGTTCGACATCAAGACTGGGAGCCTTCTACTGACAGCCGGGAGGGATTTTCTAGAGCTATGGATCAATCACAGAAAACTATCTTGACTCCCTTCAATTTCTTTGAATGGAAATTAGAGATGGAGATACTGTTGAGAGCGAAAGGCCTCTACAGGGTGACTATGGCAATAGAAGCAGAGCCCAATGCAGCTGCAGAGAAGATAAAATGGCACAACGGGAGGGATGAGGCTTATGGCCTCCTGTGCCTGAGTATTTCCAGAGACCTCCTTTTCCATCTCGATGGATTGACATCACCGAATGAAGTATGGGAGAAGCTTGCTGATATTTTTGGAAAGACAGATGAGATGAGGGGACATCAAATCGAGAATGAGTTGATTTCTCTGAGTCCAACAAGCTTTGAATCCCTGCAGGTATATTTCTCCAAGTTCAAAGCACTAGTTTTGCAGCTGAAACAGTGTGGTATTGAAAAGAAAGATGATCAGCTCATACTGGCCATCCTCTCGAAGTTGGGCCCTAATTATTCAGTGTGTGTTTCGACCTTCTATGCCACAAAACTGACAGCTCGAGCCTGGAAGATTCCTAGCCTTGCATATTTCATGGAATCTCTCACACAAGAACAGGACAAGCTGGTGATGATGGGCACCATCAAACCATCCAAAGATCAAGCTTTGATTGCTGGAGATTCAAGGGTGGATTCAAAAAGCAAAAAGAAAGCTAAAAAGCGACCTGAGCAAAAGAGAGACAAGAAACAGTCTCCGGAGGATCAACAAGGTCCCAAGAAGAACAACCAGAAGAAGAAGAACAAAGGTGAAATGAACAAGTGCGCATACTACAATAAGGGCAATCACACTGAAAGCTCTTGTATGAAAAGGCAGATAGACATGCTGACCAATCTCCTGGAGAAGAATGGCATCTCCCTTCCAGAAAGCTCAAAGAAGAGA
>LPNX010868052.1:535724-563372 GCA_001517045.1 Pseudotsuga menziesii
CTGCTTTTTTCTGCTTTATTGCCTGCTTTTTCAGTGTTTTGAGGCACATAGGAAAGCTAGACTAGGTGAGGTGAACTAGTTTTTTGTCCTCTTCATCCTCCACTCTTTTCTCCATGCAAAAGCATGTATGAGATGCCATTTCATCACTCTTTATCTTGCCCATGCGCCCTTGCCAATTCGTGAGCTCCATGACATATTTGGGATCAGCTTTTTACACCTATGGGGGATTTGCTTATTTTTGGTAAGCCTGCTTTATGCTAGATTTGGATGCTTCCTCATGCATTCGATTTCTTGATGTATTCTACTTATTCAGCAACCTATTTTATTACACGGTTGGCTATTGTACACTCAGTTAATACAATTTAGTGTTACAGCTCCATATTTAGTCTCTCTTGTTAGCAATTTTGCATGATCAATTGATAATTGTTGTGAGTAAAATTAATCTATTGCTGGCCTTAATTTCAACATGGTCCATAACACGTCCGCCCATATCAACGATGTGGAAGGGCGTAGAAGGGTGGAAATCGAAAATCAAAAATACTAAGAATTTGGTCCTGAAAATTTTATTTTCTGCCTTTCGCAATCTGCTAGATCCAACAGTCCAAAAAGCTTCTGCCCAGATCAACGGTGCGAAAAGGCACAGAAGGGAGAAAAGAGTAAATCAGAAATACTAAGTGGTTTTTTTGTGAAAAAGTTGAAATTATGGGTTCCACCTTCCTCCAGATCCACAGCTCGGATCATTTCCACTCATATCGACGGTGCAGAAAGGCCAAACATAGGCATGAGTTAATTACACTTTCTGGTATTCAAAGCTTGGTATACTTCACAACTTTCAATGGCTCATATCAACAAAGGATGAAGATCAATGGTTCAGAAGAAATTCCGCAGGAAGAAGATGCAGGGCAGTTAGGAGTTGTTGCATATCGTCGAAGAGCAATCATTTTCAGCCGGTAGGCATGGTTTCGAGGTGTTTTATTCTCCATTTTTGTCCAGCATGCATGTCCCAACATGCTTTCCTATTTTGTTAATAAATCATGGCGAATCTTCCAGATCAGAGGTTATTGGGATCTTATGATTATTCAAATTTGTTTCTTGATTTTTTTCAACTGTATTTGGCTCTATTTCGAGGTTGGTCTCGGAGGCCTATTTACACTATAAATATGACCTCAAAAGAGGAAGAATGGGTTGAAATATTTCATTCATAAGCCTCAACGTTTTGGTTTTGTAGCTTTGTCATTCTCTTGGAAGCATCAATGAAAGCATAGCTTGAAATTCTGAGATTCATCACGAAGTCCACTATTTAGTCTATTTTTCCTTTGTAAACTTCATTTTCATGTCTGTGTATCTTCTGCTAATGCATTTCTAGTTGTGTGTGAGGGATTCGTTCTTTGTTAAGCGCTCTTTGCACCAGATTATGCATTTGTTTATGTGTTTCTGGTAAATTTTTTGGAATTCATATTCTATGCTCCATCACAGTTACTATCATTTGTTGTTTATTCTGCTAAAGGAATTTTTAGGAGATTCATCCACAGATAGGTGCCTCCTGTCACATCGGGTTGCTTCTCATTTCCCCTTCCATCTCTCCAAATATATTTTGCTGAATATTGATGCATATTTTGCCTCAGATTAGGAAGGTTATTGTTGTCTATTATTTGTTGTAAGTCCTTGAATGTTTCAGGCCTTGACTCCATTGCCCAATGGTATTTCCTATTTTTTTGTTTCACCATTTTTAAATTTGGAAATACCCTGTTACCATCAGAAATCTATCCATTCCGCAAGTTGTTTAAAGCTAAATGTATATGTGAAAAAACCCTATGACAAAGAGACAGCCCTCTTTGACTATAAGGCTAGACTACAGTCTAAATATTGGTTTGAAATGGTTACCCCTGTGACTTCCTACCACAACCATAGGAAAATTACAGGGCGATAACACTTCCTTCCCTTATCTTTTCCTTTCTTTACATGAGATGTAAGGGATTGATTTTCTTCATGTTGAGTCACTGATTCACCATGTATCCTTCCTCTCTCTACAAGTATTGTCTCTTCTTGCATGCAAACTTCCCATATACGATAAAATTTGGTCAACTTGGGTTTCCCATTAAGACTCTAAATGAATGCTTCCCAAGATGGAGGGAGACCATTAAGATTGTTCATGATAAGTTCTATATCATCAAGTTGATATCCAATGGTGTTTAGTTGATCTCTTAGCTCAAATATCATAATAAAGTAAGATGCAATCGATTCAGACCTTGACATCTTGGGATTTTATAGTTGATTTCTAAAAGCAAGGGAATGGTTGATATTGTTATATTCAAATAGCTTCCTCAAGGATCTAAACATCTTCCTAGCGGTCTTATTCTGATATATTTTATGAACCAAATAGTCTTTTATTGAATTTACCAAGATTCTCCTTGCTCTAGCATCATTCTTCCTCCACTAAGTCTTATTGGCTTCCTCTTCTTGTCCTGAAACCTTCTCGTTCACAAAATTCAAAAGGTAATTTTCTTCCAAAATAAGAAGAACCCTAGACTTCCATGAGATAAAATTGGAAGTCCCATCAAGTCTATCTTCAACCCTCGTGTCAATCATCCTCACTACAAAACTAGACCAGAAACTCTAGTGGGATCTAGGTAAAATTTGAAGTGTGGATACTTGTAAAACTGATTCCATAGATAGTTGATCCCTATCAAGGTGAGTTTAATACACCCTCTTTTCTCTCATATATGTGTACAAAACAACTCAAAACTGGAAACCCTAGTTTCCTAGTTCCGGTAGAGAATAGGTCAGAAATGATAAAATGTGGATCTGAAATATGCTTCCACATATGGATGTGCCATCCCAAGGTGAGTTGAAGAATGCTAAGATTGATCTAAAACTGTGGATAGAAGATATAAATCCAATGAGCCCTAGGTCTTGACCTCGTTAGTATTAGGTAAAAAATTGAAACTTATCTAATCATAATTTGGCCTCCACATAAATATGTGCCCTCTAAGGGTGAGTTTCTCAATTCTCCTTTAGAGATGACCTATGGTTGAAAACACTCCAAAATGTGGAGCCCTAGTTTTTGGAAATGGATTCTTTTTGCACTTCTCTGATACCATGTTATATTTTATAAAGACAACAACAGAATAAAGAGGATCACTAAAAGAATGACCAAGCATAGGAACAAAAATGAATGTGAAGCTCGTTTAACCATGGTGATGATCTATCACTTCCCAACCATAGACAGTACAACACTATTGTATCCCCCGAGCTCACACCTTCCAATAGAGATTGATATATATATCTATATCATAGTATCATAAACCCTAATAATACAAAGAGAAACTTCTCCAAAGTGGAGAAACCCAAAAATAGTCTACTAATAGAAGTAGCGAACTTCTTACTTAACTCGAGCAAACTTGCTTGAATGCTTGATGTAAAAATGAAGTGAGGCGTCTTCTATTTATACTTTATGTTGCTATAAATTTAATTTTTCAATGGGGTCGACTTGTATTCTTCACTGGGGCCAACTTGTCTTATTTTGTGTGTGAACTTGTTTTCTAGATAATTCTTCTAGAGCCAACTTGTGAGGATGTGCCTCACACAGCTACTACAACACAAATAGCATGAAAAAAAATTAGTTGGGTTTCTCAAGGTCTACCCTACACCCAAATAGCAGTTGTGTCTCATCTAGTTGTATTCTTCAAGGTCCAACCTACACCCCAATGACTCCTATCATTTTTAGTGCCTCAAGGTTCTTCCTGCACCCAAAATTTTGTTTTTAGTTATGTTCCTCAAAACTTTTCTTATACACTAAAAACAAATACAATTGTGTTATTTAGTTGGGTTCCTCAATGCCCACCCAACAACTCCTCTCGGGTTTATGGTTTGCTCAATGTCTATCCTTCACCCACAATATTCTAAGTTAGTTGGGCTCATCAAAGTCATCCCTTACCCCAACAATGATCTCCTTGCTAGTATTTTATTTAGATATATCATCTACACTCAGTGCAACATTCTCAATCCTAGCACCTCTATCCACTCAACATTCTAGGGTTTTCTAAATGTTGTCCTCCAATCCTACATATTTTTTTAGGCATATTCAATCACAACATTATGCCCTATCTCCAATGCCAACTCTCTGTCATACCACTCACTCTTCAATCCAAATGGACCCACACAATGATCCCTCCTCTAAATAGTAAGAATCCAACATCACTACAGTCTCCCAAAAATTAGCCAACGGTCTCATTGAAGCACTATGTCAACACTTAAGTCATATGCTTAAGTTTTCATCTTGACACTAGAATTCAGTTACCCAAATAAAAGTCCAAATGCAAGGATAATTATTAGATTCATATGTCGACAATTTGAAAACATGTTTCTAGACATGTTCCACCATGAATGAATATAAAATATTTCTGTTGGACAACAATTATTTAGAGGGTATTTCTGTAGCCTTATGGAAAACCCATTTATCTTCTACAAGACTATGTTAAGCTCAATGATGACCAATCTACTAATTTTGGACATGTTACCACATGGAACACATCCTGCTAGTATTTTCAACAATATTTTAAATATATAAGATATCTCTCGGCCAATATCTTATCCCATTAGTTACATCTTCGCCAAGCCCCAGGCTAAACTATTCAACTATACATAGAAGTCCTCACCAAAATCTGATTGCAACTGCATATCAAGGATGTTGAAGAGCTACTAATCATTAAATTCACTTCCAATTTACCATATGCATTTCATAATAAAGATTTTTTCTTTGAAATCCACACCCTCAATCAATATTTTATATGTTCCCTTTCTATTGAATGAAATATTGATAAACATCCACACCCATTTTCTAATTACCACAAAAAACCCAACCCTAACCATACCTAACCCATAACCCATTATTCCCATATCCATAGTCCCATCTAACTCCCACTTCATATGTCCCTTAACATTCCTCGTATGCACCTATCCTTGGGTCGGGAACATCCTCCCATCACCCTCATCGATGCACTTATCACAAGACATGTACTCATGACACCTCCAAATGTAGATTCCCAAACTTCCAAGCCTCAGCCAAAGCATTCTAAGTAGAAGCAACTTCATTCTAGCATGATAACTTCCCTCTAGATTCGACCCCTTACTCTCAATTAAAAATCATCCCACTTTCCAACCCTTACACTACTGATAAGAAACAAATATCTACAAACATAACAAATTGAGAAACAAAATATGGACTAAAATAGATCCAAGGAAAAAATCAAATCACAGATAAAACTTTAACTAATCCAATATAGCAGATAGACATGATAAAAAGCATAAATTGAAGAACAACATAAAAATTTCGTAGACTATATGATAAACCCAAAAGGGGTTTTATATGATTACAAAGTCTCCAAGTCCAAAACTCTAAGTTAAGTGTGCACATCATGCAAGACTAACAACTAACATTATATGAGAATGCAACTAAATTATTAATTATATGCCACTCAAAGGTGTGGAACTAAATATAACTAATAATTCGCATGCATGCAACTCAATGTTGAAGGAGATGCTTCTAACTAATATTCAAACACTAATAATAAACCATGCTTCAACTTTCTAGAAGGGTCAACCTCAAGGGAGACTCGGTAATATTTGAGTTCATTGTTTAAGATAACGATATGTTCCTTCTTTTCCTAGGGCACACTTCTCTTCCCGGGACGATGTACACCTCTTTATTCCTTTCCAGTTCCTCTCAGTTTAAGTGGAAAGCATTCATGCTTTCCTCTTGGTTTAAAAATGGCACCAAAGTGAGGGAAGGAAGATACAATATATGAGCATAAAGTTGTTATGGGAATTGGATCTAGTTTTTTAAAAGGAACTACCATGCTCAAAGATTGCAAACCTAGGATATGAAAAAATAGATGAGATGAGATAGTCTTGTGTGTTGTAAAAACATATGTTTCCAAAGTTTAATGAAGGGGATAAGTGTTGATAAGATAACACAAAATTCAATATGTGTATGGATTCATGAGAGAGCCTCTATGATAGATATATGTGACCTGGAATAATATGAGATGATATTGCAGATGTGTTCCTCCTCAATTGTAATATGTGGGTAATATAAATTAGTGTTTTGTGGAGCCTATGTTATGTAGGATACAAATACAAAGAAGATATGCACTATTAGGATAAGGTCTACTAATAAAATATAAGTAGAAGAATGCATGTTGCAAATGCATATAACAATGAGTTGCAGAAGACAATTGGTATTACAAGGTCTACTAATAAAATATAAGTAGAAGGATGCACGTTGAAAATGCATATAACAATGAGTTTCCAAAGGCAATGGGTATTGTAAGTGTTAGAAATTGCTAGATGAGACAAGAAAACACCATGAGTATATTGAAAAGTATGCAATGGAGAGTGTGGATTCTATCAGCCATACATAATAGACAGGTTAATGTCTTGTTATGCCAAAATACCATATAATGTACATAATTCCCCATAATAGATGTCTATGCCGCACTAGAGGAGTCACTAATGAAAGTAAAAGCTCCATAATTTATTCAAAAGATGACTTATGTGAAACCATGCAAAAAAGGTATCTATGTTACACTGTTGGATGATTCAATGGTGTGTGCCCATTGAATTGTCATGCAAGAGTGTATTTGAATCAAAGAGGTGTTGGAATTTGTTATGTAGGGTTCTTTCAGATGAAGAGGAGTGGTGACATGGATAGCATGCTGAAGTTGAGGCACTGCTGAGGAGATGAAATATATGCTATGTAGAGTGTCACCATGGTGAAAATCTAGGAGAGTATTGATTGCTTGAATCTAGAACTATATGTGAAAATTAATCCATGTGAAGGTCCTCTCATGCTAGGAGGGTGAAACTCGCCAGTCTTATGGCTACTGAGGACAAAGACCAATCTCCATAAGAGTGTGGTCTGGTGGCTTTAGTGGTTGAATTATGTTTTCCATCAATGTTCTTGTTGGGGAAATTAGATTCTAAGGGCATATGGAACTATGAGAGGTAATGGTTGAGTGTTATGAAAGTTTGGGAGGAATTGGGATTGGGGTAATATAAAGAGAGGTGCTTAAGAAAAAGGATAGATTGAGGGAGAATAAATTGCACAAACTGACCTAGTGAGAAGATGGGGGTGAGGAAGGGTTATGGTAGCAGAGGTAAGTTCCATAGGTTCATCCATATTTAATGAGCTAGTAAGTGTTAGTGATATAATTGTGTAGGGAAATGTGTTCTTCTTGATAGAGGATACTCAAGAGTAAGTCTAAGAAATCCATAGGATATATGTCCTAATATATAATATCCTAAATAAGGCCAATAACAGTAACTAAATATTTTGTATTTAACAACCTACAAGAATCATCTTGTTGAACCTAATAGAGGTGACAAGGTGAAGAGTAATGGGTGGTAGGAAGTTGACAATTGAAGTCTAGAATTATAGTGGTGATATTGTATTTGATTTTACAATTATGAATAATTAGAGTTGGTGTTGAAGGTGAGTAGGAGTGGGTCATAAGGAGGGATCTAGTGTAGTTGGGTTTGGTAGAGAAATGACCTCATAAAATAAGGAAGGAGTTGTGACTAATTCACAATCTTGTTCATTTAAAAATAAGGATTTCGGTTGAGCTTGGAGTTGTAATAAGTGACATTCTGCAACATCATGGGTTGGATTCATATGCTAGTGGCACCATAAATGATGGCATGAATAATTGGGATGAGGACAAGGTTTGTAAGGAGTATAGGCTTGGTATTTTCAAGGGTTGGGGGATTTGAACAAGGTACGGTTATAGTTAGGGTTTCAAAAATATGTGTTAATAGTATTTGAGTTAAGGTTAGGAGTTTGAAAGGGATGAAATCAAGGGTTTTGATCATATTTTTGTTCAACACAAGGGCACGAAGGAAGGGTTGGTCAATGGTAGTGATATTAAACATAGATACTTCATTACAAAAAATAGTAAACAACCCATAATTAAATTTAAGCATGAATACATATGTTGGATATCTTATTTGAAGCAAGAGATGGAGCTTGGTAAAGAGTTCAATGAATTTAGGCACAAAGTTACTTGGGGATTGTTGCATCAAAAACCATTTTCACATCATATTAGATAGGCAAATTGGTGAATTAAATGATCTTATTAAATCTTATCACAAGGCATCCCATGTAGTGATTATGTGGGAGGTGTTGTTAGCAGTATGTTCCTCATTTAGCTCCACATATACTATGGAAAAATCGCGTTGAGACTGCCACTATGCTTGAACAAACCCTTCTAAATGATTACTTGCAAGAAGAATATGGTGTTCCTCTCTCATGGTCGTACATGTCTAGAAAATATATGTTGTAAGGTTGTGTATCCAAGAATTAAGAACATCCCCGTGCATTTGGTCACCATATTTAGCCAAGGATATTATAGTGTGAAGATGGAAAGTTGAGGAATTCCCAGGTCACTTCTTGAGTGCTTTAGTGAGAGAATTAGTGAATTCTTATACAACAATTTGCAAACTAGGATCTATGCCCTAATGACATGGTGCTATGAGGATCCTAGGAGAGAAACAAATATTGTATAAGTGAAACTCCATGATATGTCCAAGGTTATGTAGAACCACAGAGAAATACTAAATGAGAGTTGAGGGGAGCTAGTGATGATGAATGGAAACTAATATATAACCCAACAAGGGTAGCATTGACCCTAGGAGAGGATATGGGAGGATTTTACTTTTAAAAAAAACCCAATCAAGGGTGATGTAAGCCAAAAAGGATCCCAAACCTAGTTAAGGGTGACACGGTATAGTAAATACCAATCAAGGGTGCTTTCAAAAATACTAATAAATGTGTGACAACATAAAATAAATCCTTGAGTGGGAAGGTGTTAAATGATTTTTTCTATAAAAAAATTTGTTGAGAGAGGTTACTAGGGTGGAGTAGGGTCTTAGATGATTTTTTCTACCAAAAAATATGTTGAGAGAGGTCACTAGGGCGGAGGATGGTCTCAAAATAACCCAAAACATGATATATCTAAGAAAAATTGAGCTAAGAGAGGTTCTTAGGGTGGAGGATTGCCTCAAAGTAACCCAAAACTTAGTAAATGTGGAAAAAATATGAGTTAAGAGAGGTTGTTGGGATGGACTATTGCCTCAAAATAACCTGAAAGGTGAGACATTTTTTGCTTGAGGCAGGGAGTAGGGTAGGAGGGTGGCATACAAATAACCCTAATAGGGAAATACCTTAATTATCTAATTCCAATGACAAGAACCATATATATGCAAACATAAGAAAATAACATAAAAAAACCATCTCAAATATATCCAAGAGACAATAAAAAACCATCTCTTTTATAAATTCCCCTTTCTTGGCAATATTCTCATCAACATTAGTTGGATCTACCTCATTCTCTTCAACTCCATTGGTTTCTTTATGGTCAACCTATGATATCTTCATGTTGCTTCCTCTATCCATGTTGTTTAAAGGATTGGAACAATTTTTTATATAATTGTTAAGTGAGTTGTTAATGGAGAGTTCCCACATGCAAAGAGCCTTCACCATTTGTTACATGACTTCAATAGAAAGAAATGAATAATACACAAAGTTGTTGAACTAAGAGTGAAAATGAAACAATATGGTGGAGAAAATAATGGGTTACGTGAATCCAACATGATTAGGATCCACTCAATTGCCCCTTCTCATTTTCCCTAGTTGTGACCCAAGTTGTTTTTATCTCAATCAACAACCTTTTTAGGGTTTCCAAAACCCATGAGGTCAAACTATCATTACATGATATCAATCCTCTCCACAATAATTTATGTCACAAGATCCTTCACCATTGCATAAAAGTGGAACCTTCTCATTCTCCAAGCATTCAACTCATTCAATTGCATGGTGTTGGGTCCTTATCTTATTCGTGTGTGGGTTTTAATTATATTCCCTTCCAAATTGTATAATGTTATAAGTCTAAAATGGGATAGTCATCTACTTCATTCTAAATATTGTATTTGTTGTGACCTTGTGACCACCCCAATATTTTGGCAAGAAACCACATCACATGGTACATAGGAAACTAATATTTTATTCTACCAATATACCTTTGCAACATTTTTATGGTTTGGATCGAAGGTTGTGAACCTTTGTATGTGAAAACTCTAACAAAATATATGTTGTAGATATAGGGATACCTATCCACATCACAAACAATTTTATGGAAATATTACTATCCCGTCACTTATTTTGACATTTATATCAATTGGCATATGTTTGCTTTTTTCTAATATATTTTGTTAGATCTTGATACAAGAAAACTTTGGAAGAATTATGTATAAGGCTCTAGTATAGAATTTGTCTATAGCTACATCAACATACCAAAATCACTTCAAACGGTTATTAACTCAATCATTATGTTTCACAAAGGTTTCACATTTATCCTCTTCATCAAATCTCCAAAACACTATCAATGAACTCCTTCAAATTCTCAAGGGGTGCATCTAGACGAGGGTACTTTATTTTAATATAGAAACAACCGTCTCTCCTCCCAAATATAATGGCTATATGAATGGGGAAATTTTGGACTCTTGGATCCACAACCTATACTCTTATTTTTAGACATGCCCCAATGTGTGATTTCCATGAAGATGGGTAACACTTTTTGGCCAAATTTGGCGATGAAAACCTGATTTTTTACTCATGTGCTAGATAGAAGCCCTCAAAACGCATATATGCCATGTGAATTTTGACTTGCAGTAAAAAAACAAATTGTAGAATATTATGTTGGCTTCATAGTGATATTTTTTTTTAAATATTTCGATGGCATTTAATGTGTGAATTTTTGCATTTAATGAACTGTGTGACCTTAAAAATTTGAAGAAGCTAATAAGTGGCTCGTGTCCACGTAGATTAATTCAATCTTGCATTAATAATTTAAAAAATATATATATATGAGCATGATCTACATAAAATGTAGTGTGATGTGCATATTTTTTTGTTAATTTTTTTCGCATTATACAATTATTTATTATTTTCCGAAAGTGACCACATTCGATTTCATCATCGTTTTAAACACATATTTGTCCACGTAAAGCAATTTTTTCTATTTTTTCAAAAATTGAAAAACCAAAGATACCCTTTTGAAGAGGACACGTCGATATGTGATGTGTGCATTTTTAAGAATTTTTTGGCTGTGTATTTTTAACTCTGTGGATTTTTCTTTGAGCTGCTTCGAAGTTGCAGTGTGGTTTTCTAAGTATAAGTTTTAGAAGTAATTAAAAAATAAATATCATATGAATGCCAAAATGCGTGTATGATACCTCAATGGATAGAATATTCGTTGGTGAATTTATCGGTATCAACTCCGCTCAGTTATGTGCTAGGAATGGCAGGGTGTACACCTCTGCAAGGCACAGAAAATTTTTCATTTGTTTGAATGTGGGCTAAGTCTATTTTCTTAAGCCCTCGACCGAGGTATTTAAATACCTCGATCGAGGTCTTAACGAAACCTCGACTGAGGGTTTGTAAAGCCCTCGACCGAACAAAAACCTCGACCGAGGTATTTAAATACCTCGGTCGAGGGCTAAACAAAACCTCGGTCGAGGGCTTGATAAAACCTCAGTCGAGATATTAAGACCTCGGTCGAGGGTTTAACAAGCCCTCGACCGAGGTGCGTTTTTCTGTTTTTGCCGAAATGCGCTTGCCAAAAAGTGTTACCCAGGTCCGCGGATTCACCCACAACCAACATTTTCTCCTTGTGGGCACCCACCTTGATGGTATCGCTCAATTTTAATGGAAATACAATAATCTCAGTATACATTCTTATATAGATATACATCCTAATAACACATGGGATTCATTTTTCCAAACTATTTGAAGACGTTTTAACACTCCTCGATCTTTAAAATTTTATGTGTAAATGGTTGCAATTATGTCAGGCTCTGTGTCAAAGAGTCTAGTATTTTACTGAGGTATTCATTAATATCCACCTTCAAATTCACATCAGAGACTCTCAACATGTACTTATCCTTAAATTCAATTAGGTTTTACTTACTATGTTTCGTAATGAAGTAGTTTTATTTGAGAGAACCACTCTAGACCAAGCACTTATTTATGCCATGGTTTTATAATGAAAAATAAACAAGAGAACTTTCTCCCATCCCTTTCATAAACCTAACCCTAGATCTAGTACTAGCACCTTCCCTCTCATGACCCTTTTTTTCCCCTACAGCATGTAATTATCATATACCTAGTAGTCACCCTAACACTCCCCATCCTTCATAATAGTTCCACTATCCTAGTGTTGTAGGTTGTAGATTATTATATATACAAGATACATCCACACATATGCCACCTAAATATAGGGTATTTCTATCTCCTATTGTCTACCATGATCACCTAGATATCAGACCTATTCCCTACACATTCTCCATCATTGATGCCACAACCTAACTAGGACCGCTATTGCCTACCTCCAAATCAAATCACAATCCCTTGTACTTCACCCAATAGATATTTATGAATTTCTAGCACAACTCTGACCATTTTCCACCAAAAACCAATATCATCAATGAGCTCACCTCTATGGAACACCCTCTTCCCCATATTGTGCCAACTCCATATGTCATCTTGCACACTTGTATCTTCTTCTTAGTTCTACCATTCAACATTCCAGTTGACCCATCGACTTCCAACTTATTTCCCGCTATTCATTCTTTGGACCATCCTCTATCAACCTTGACTATCTTATAGATTCCTGCCTCACCCATGTTATCATTTCCCTCTACCTCCCAACCGATTCCTCAAGCCCTTTTCCCCATAGTGATCTCAAAAATTGAAGTAAATAAATATATATCACACACCAACAACCCCAAAGCACACTTCTATTAATGTTGATCATCATCTACAATAGTCCCAGCACCAAATCATTACATCCTCCTAGCAAAAGAGGAACATAGAAACAATTTCTTCTGAGTTACATAGGAGGTTTAATACCACCAACACTCTTCAGGTTTCACCAGTTATGGCATCCTTTGAGGGATGCATTGATGTGTTTCTTTCATCCCCGTCAATTAGGATCACAATAATTCTGCAAATGCACCCTTTTGGGGACATCAAGACCATATTTTGGCATTTTAGAAGTGTCACAATAGTATATCTCTTGGTTTTCATATATGTTCTCAACAACAAGCACACTATCCACTTAATCATGTTTCTCTTCCATACACCCTTGTGATTTTATATTCTATGTAGTTGATTGCTTGCACTTATCTCTTCTTCCCTCCATAGTCTATAAAGGCAACGGAGTTTTACATTTTTTCTAAAATTTCATCACTATTTCCAATCATCAATACCTTGGTTCCTCCTACATATCATAGATAGTATCATATATAATTTTCCATCCCTACTCAAACCCTTATTGCATCTCTTTCTAGGCACTACAACTGATATCTAGGTGATGATGGTAGAAAATATGAGACATCTCTTTCTAGGCACTACTAGATCAATTATACATAGTTGGATCCACACCACTTTGACATGCAAAATTATATTCATTACTACTTGATTCAACCCCTCCATACCTAATTCTAACCCTTCTCCAATATTTATGTGCTTTTAAATATTAAAATAACCCCTAAACCTTTATTATACTAAACAATAGATTACTTCCATTTTTAGAATTTTAAACATTCTAATATAAATTCTCTTACCAAGTGGAAAAGTTTAAATAATGCAAGTATATTGCATACTCAATAACCCTCACATTAAACACATATGTATTTTATGATAAAATGCACATATATGTTTTGTGGTGTTGAATGGCCACATTGTTTAAATTTGTCACTACCACTACATTGTTAGTTCTTTCCTTAAGCAGAGATTATTGTTTTCCATTTTTCCAATTAATTTCATAGAAATGCAATTAATATTTCAACATTTCTAAAGTGTGAGTAAGGTTTTGATTCAATTTTTTTATTTTTTCTATTTATTTTGATTTTCACAAAAATTTCTTTCAACTATAATTGGTGTTATACCATAAAAATTAAGAATAAAAAAAAAATCATATTATGAATGCAAGGAAACTTCCTTGGATGTGAGGAGGAAAGTATGCAAGGAAACTTCCTTAGATGTGAGGAGGAATGTTTAGGAAAGTTTTCTTTCTTTTCCAAATTTCATTCTATTTTTTGACTTATTGTGTGTTGATAACATTTGCATCATTTTCCTTTATTCTCCTCCAAGATTGGAAACAACAAGTTTGTTTCCACTAAAGATGTTTAGTATTTTTAAGAATTTTCTAAGGGTTTGAATATAAGTAATTGGAATTAGATTATCTACTTACCAAAAATATATAATAATAATAATAAAGTACAACATTTAGACACTTTATATTTAAGAATCTCAAACTTTAAAAAAAATTTAAAAAATCAATCACAAACTTTGATTATCTACTTACCAAAAATCTAAAACATAAAATAAAAAACTACAACATCTTGAACTATAAAATAATTTTAAAAAATAAATCACAAACACAATCCCAAATTTTAAAACAGTTTTCCAAATTTAATATCATTTTCCTTATTAGTTAATTTTAAAAATAACTATCAAATCATTTTAAAAAATCAATCACAAACATAATCTTAAATTTAAAGACTTTACTAAAAATTTAATATCATTTCCCTTATGGGTGAATTTTAAATTTAATATCATTTTTGTTATTGGTGAATTTTTAAAATGGCTATTAATAACAAAACCTTTGATTTCCAATTAAATACTTTTTCTTTTGACAACTTTATTAAACCCTATTGAAAATGAAAATGAAATGAGATGAAGCATAAATGAGTACAAAATTGTATTAAGTGATATTAAGTGCAATTTTTCTTTGGGATTTGATTGGGTCACTGTAAATTAAGGCTTCATGTTCCACCCGAACATATAAAAAATCCTAGGTTGTGAGATGGAATAACTGATAGCAATAGTTGATGATGACATATATGAATTTGAATGGGACAATAAACATGTTGGATTTAATGTCCTACTCTCCAAGGTAATCACTTCATAATAGAGTCATCTTCATTTTTACTTGAAATTATTACTATAGACTCATCTTAATCCATCATATTTATCAATTATCACGTGATCTTTATCTGCAATGGTTAGATGTTTGGTTAAGATACATAGACTCTTTTATAAATTCGTTAGATGTTGGGTTAAGATACATAGACTCTTTTATAAATTTTACAATCTTCTTGAAGTAATCATATATATAATTTGTTGTATATTTGTTTTTACAAGACTACTTGGCTAGGAATGTAAGCTTCTTACAATCATACAAGAAAAACTGTGATAGTTTCATTTGCTTTCTCTTACTTGGAACACCATGGTCTTCAAATTTTCAATTGGCATTTGCTTCCTACACAATGATTTTTCTTTTTGCTTGGAGTTCCATAATGGGGGGGAAGTAAGTACAATCTCGTTAAGTTGCCCGGTCAAATGCATTAATTGTTTTACTTGCAAGTAGCCTGATATTTAAATGTACTAAGTTTTTTGGCATTGGCTCACTGTGTGAACATCCATTCCAAGTATTTTTTCAAACCTATAGATTTAAGAATTTGATTTTTTCTTAAGTTTCTTAAGAAAAAAAATCAAATACACATAGAGGCCACCAATATTATGTCAAAGTACATGAGTACACAGAATGATCATTCCATACCAATATGTGCTTGGATGCATAAAAATATCTCAAAATATTTACGATTTTAATATCTTCCAATAAAATTAAAATCTTTTAAATACACTAAGTATGTATATGGTTAGTCTAGACATTTATATTGAATAACCGTATACCACCATTCAAATAGTATACACCAAATTAAAAGGTTAAAAGGGCAGGTTTTTCCTTGTAAATATGAAAGGCCTTTAAACTAAGGGATAAGGGGGGGAATATAAATGGACACTATATTATTTTGACTTTATCCTATAGGCCTAAATAACATATACTTTCCATACATCATGCAACAAGTTGAATTATCTTTCATGACGTCCACCTTTATAAGCAAATATTCATCTACCACCAGTGCAGGATTCTCTATCTACATATAAATTGGGTTTTATAACTCAGGTTTGGTTTTAAGTGTGGTTGTTTTTTCTTTATATGTTTCTCTCAATTTTTTTTCCATAAAGCAAATATTTGCACAACCCCCCAAACTTCATATAAATCCCAAACACCAATATAAGTATCTTAGTTTTTGTGCAACCTATCACAACTTTTGGAACTCCATATTCAGATAATTTTTCTAAGAACTATAGTACCATCTAGTTCATATTCCATCCAAATGTCTTTTCTCAAGGCCTGAACTTGCTAGGAGATGCGACAACTAAACTACAAGACAAAATGAAGGAATCTGCTAGTCTAGTAGATCAAAGTGTCCTTCACTAGATTCTAGTTGTGTGATTAACATGGTTTGTTCACTTTATTTCATTTGTATTATTTTTAGTTGTCAATTTATTTTTCTAGTCAAATGATATGTGAATTGTACATTTGCATATTTCCAAGGCTCAGATTCATATTTAGTTAATGTGTACTAGCTTACTATCATTTTTAGTTAATTTGTATAGACTTACTAAGCATTCTAGTAGTTTACTAGCTCTATGGTAGACAATGAACCGCTCAGTGAATGGGTTAATGTTTGTCTCACATATGCTTTTATTTAATTTAAATAAATGGCATGAAGGATACACTTTGTTCCCACAATAATATATTCCAATGGTTCATTGTAACATTCTTTGTGGCCATTTATTATGCATAGCTCCTTAATTTACATATAGTTAAAATTATTTTTAATAAAAGATTGGTAGGAAATGAGGTTGAGTCTAGCTTAGTTGTGGATGATTATATAACTACTTATTAATGTTTTTTCTCTTTTCAACTATGCATTTATTGTGATTGTTTACAAAAAAAATATTCTATGTTAATATTTTTTGTTTTTTGTTTTTATTTACTTTTTTTAAGACAAAGACTTTAATGCTTACAATATTTATTTAAATTTTCTACTACGACTTTTGATTAATTTCTTACATCTTTATAAATAAAATTAAAAAAACATTTCTAAAACTAAACACAATTTACTATAAAAATTCCACGGATAACCACATCAATCCTTTTCCCTTTATGCTACCCTTTATGTAGCATAAACATGAAGGACTATATATATATATATATATATATATATATATATATACACACTCGGTTAATGCTTTAGTTTACTAGGCAAAGAGTGGTTTCACTCTGCATTTTTGCATACTTCCTTTGAAGAGTTTAGTAGACATAAAATTGGTGTTCTTTGCATTTTTATTTTTTTTATTTTTTCCTTGAAGTAAAGAATTAAGAAAAAAAATTAAATTTGTTTATTACGATTATTTTTTTAAAATACCGATATGGTAGTGTTACTTCACAGCTCTACAGCTGCATATGATTAGTATTCGCATTTATAAGAGTTGAACACCATATCATGAAACAAGTTTGTTTTTATAGGAGCTATACAGCTGCATATGATTAGCATTCACATTTATAAGAGTTGAACGCCATATCATAAAATAAGTTTTTTTTTAGGAATATAGGAAAGAAAGTATATATTTTTCAATGAAGAATGTTACAACATGATATTTTAGAAAATCAAGGTATGACTAGAATTTTTGGGATATGCAATTTCAAGTAACTTAAAATCCAAAAGCATGAAGAGTTGATGCTACTCTATTAAATGTTGGGTAGTGGGGTGGTTAATTTTTGCATCCAAAAGCATGGAGGATAGCTGTCACTCCATTAAACGTTAGGGAGTAGACTGGTTAATTTTCCTCAGAAATACATCTATCCAAATAATACATAGTCAACGAAATATATACATTCAAACAATACATAATCAAAGTCGGCTCCCAAAGAATACATGTCATTATGCTTAATTTAAACTCAAACAAAGATCCAGATAGAAAAGAGAACAACATTCCTTTAAACCAACTAATTTATACATTAAAAAAACATATAAGCCAGAAATCAGTGTTATAAACGTGTTGTTGAAACCAAGGTCAAAGTCTTTATGTAAGTGAAAATAAAATCACGTGACGTCAAAGTGGGACTGTTAAATTGGCTAAAATTAAAATTAATAAGGAATCTGCCCGCCACGGCAAAGTGACCGTTAATGAAAGTCGCGGAGCGTGGTCGATGATACGTGCATTAATGGAGATTTCCTGGCTGGTAGTTTGGAATTTTGTATGAGCAACTAGGAGGCAATACGTAGTCAATGAAGCTTACGAAGCCTACCCTGTACGTTTGTCTAATTTCTCTGCTCGTGCAGTGGAGTGGATTGTTGCTGCCCAATCCAAACAACAAAAGTCCAAACTGACAGTAACTTTCAGGTAGGTTGGAATTTCAAATGGCGGACATCCGTCAAAATTACCGGTAACAATCAAAATCTGAAACGTTTTCTGTATTCTAAGCCAGGTTTTGGCGGTTTCCCTAAAATCTTAGCTGTATTTGACCGGTAAATTGACCCATGACGGGCATTTACCCGTCAAATTCCATCCAAAAGTTTCAGGTAACGGCCTGAGGGTGATCGCACCATCAATCTTCAACGCCATTCCGTTGAGAGAAGTAACTGTTAGGTTAATTTCGGATATGAGCAAGAAGGTAAGCGGTTTTGGGTACATTTTTTAGTAGTTAGTGATTTATTATTAGTTGTATTTGTATGTAAAGAACCTTTTTTTCATATGGAAATATGCACGGAAACCTAGCAATACTTCCCCACATTAGTGGATGATAGAGATGGTAAACCCCTGGTCATCCTCGCACAAGACCTGACAGGTAAATTGACCCATGAGGCACCCTGCAAGTTTCAGGTAACAGCCTAAGGGTAAGGGTGATGGCACCATCAATCTTCAACGTCATTCCGTTGAGAGAAGTAACTGTCTTTGGATATGAGCAAGAAGGTAAGTGGTGGGCCATCCTCGCAGAAGGCCTAACCGCAAAGGACTCAAGGCTCGAAATCCCACCAAGAGAGCTCAGGTCTTACCAATTGAGCTAACCCTTGGGGCTGCATGTAAAGAACCTTATAGATAGGGTTGTAATACTCCATTATAATGTGTCAAAAATGAGTAAGAGAGATGCTCTATCGACTGCTTTGGCTTGATTAACCAAGAACCAATTGCTAATTTTTCTGGACAAAAATTTCTAAAGCAAATTTTGCTTTGAGATTATGATTATTATTATTTATGTATTTATTTCTCTATTAAAATGAAAATGAAAAACATCTACGAAAAAATCCAAGCCCTCGCATCGTCTATTTTTTTTTTTCAATTTTAATATAATAGTGAAACAACAATAGACTTCATATATACTTATGAAGCATCTGAGTCTAATCAATTTCCTGTCTGTGGAAGATGAAACTTGAGTGTGGAAGATGAAATTTTGAGTCTATTGTAAAGTGCATGCTGAGGACACGCTTTTGAGTCAAGTTTTTATTGGAAAAGATTGGTACTGTGAAACTTTGTTTCAAAGAAACCAGGTACGTATATGGTTTTCACTTTTTCAAATAGGTATACAATGGAGTTTGCAATATTTTCTTTTCACACCAATTATAATAACAGAAATAATAATTAAATTATAATTTTTTATTAATGAAATTGTAGTTTTAAGAGTATCAATGAATTTAGTATTTTGAAATATTTTTTTGCATAGAAGAAGTGCATTCTACAGTTCAGTAGGAGAGATGTGTAACTGTGACCTGGTAATGAGCAGAGCTTCTATGACAGGCTGGGTCAACCTTTTGAGCATTTGAAATTATCATAGATTTCGATCTGTGACAGCAAATGATATGCATATGGAGTATTTTTTTGAACCGAATTCCTATGACAGGCTGATTTTTTATTAGTTTAATATGAGAAAGCAAATTTATGAATTGGATATTCATAATTGCTGTGTTGTTTCTAGCTGAGTCTGGGACAGCTATGTAACTTTTGGGTAAAATGCGACTGATAAATCATGACAATGTAGGGATCCTTAGTGATTCTATTACATGTGCAGCTGTAATTTTGTTCTTCTATGAAATAAAATTAAGAATTTTTTCCTAGGAAAAAAAAGGAGAGATATGTAACGCCGTGTTCATCCTAGAGTTCACAGGTGTCTTTTATAAAAATAAATAAATAAAATATTATTAAAAATAACTTATCCGCTCAAATTAAATTTAAATTATTTAGAATTGTATATATATCAAACAAATAAACTAAAACCATAAAAATTAGATTACACATTTCCACTCTAAAAAAAGTTTGTACTTTGAGATATTTGATCTCTCTTTATACTTGTTAGATCCCCTTTTAGATAGATCTATACTGGTATTATATTTAGATTATATAATTTTAATAATTACTATTTACATTTTATAATATCTATATTTACAACTATAAAAAAAATTAAAATTTTTAAAGATAAAACTATATAATAATAAAGCTATTTAAATTTGAGACTTTTTTTACATTTCAATAAGTTCATTCTTCTAGCTTTCTGCTTCTCTTATTTCTTGCCTGTATTCTCCCAAAGATTCATCTAATAGACTGAGACATTAACACCAAAACACCTTTTTTTAACTTCATAAAGGATCAATAACAGTTTCATGGTTCAGTCAAGGCCTAAGCTCACATTTTCTCAGCAAGTCAAATTGGAGGTAACTCTTGCAGGGTCATATATAAAACAACATCCAGAAACTTCTATAAAATTAGATTTGAATAAGAATGAAGTTTCATGAAATTGATAAGAATCTTTAATAAACTACTGAAAAAGTGTACATTTTAATGGAAGTCATTCCACTTTATGTTAATAGAATTATTTTAATGAAGCTCCAGGTTTAGCTCAGCCTGTTGGGCTTGAGTGACGGAAGAAATAGGTAAAGGGTTCAATTCTTGCGTTCAGGCTCTTCATACAAGTAGCTGATTCTTTCAGGAGGTTTAAGAGTTGACTCGATAAAAAATTATTTTACTGAACATTATGTAAAATTAGTTAAAATTCCAATTTTATTTAATCTAATAATAATGTATGTATAATGGTCTTAAAATAAATAAAATCTATTTTAATATAAGATTTATGATGTATTTAGAATGATGAAATCATTTGAGGTGCAAAGCCTTTTTAAATGCAAAGTTAAAGGTTTGGCCCCTCAAAGGATTTAATCACTTCAAGTCAACATATCTTATCTTAATATCTAAGCAATATATATTTACTATTTGTAATTGGTTTTATTAAAATTATATATATTTATCTAAATTTTTCTATAGTTTTAAAATTTAATTAAAAGTTGATATTGTATTTTTTTAAGTTCATATTGGGTTGTAGAAAGGGCCTTTGGACCTAACAAATATTCCAATCATGCATCTATGTTTTGGGTAACACACATCAAAAGCTAAATTGTACAAGCTAAAGACAAATTACAATAAGAATCACTCACCTTATTATCTTCTATGATTGTCACAAAAAAATCCAATCATGAATAGTGCATGTTGATCTACAAAGCTTATCAAAGTGTGCAAAGCACCTCATGCAAGATTGTAACTATCCTACATGTTTTTTGTGATTTAAAACAAATAGGGTAGTTTTAAGGACAAAAGTTAAACAGCACAACCATAAATAGGAAATTTCTGAATGTACAAAGAGACTTTGGCTCTCCTTTCAATTGATTTGTGTAGTGTGGATGGATGTGGATTCCGTACACTTGTGTATAGGCTCTGTAAACGTAATGAGGCCAAATGGCATTTTCCTTTGATTCAATGAAGTTGCAGAGATTATAGCTTAATGTCTTTGTCATAATCTTATTGTGATAAGAAACTGTGTGTAATGATGACTTAGTATTGATGAATTTGTAGATTTAAGGTTTGATGTGAATGCTTTCATTGTGCGACTTTGATGTGCAATCTCAAGCACTACATCAAGTGGTATCAAAGTTAGTTATAACTCTAGGAGGAGAAAGATACTAGTAGAGAAATTAATCTTGGTGAGAGAAAAGAATGATGTAGACAAAAGCACTGATACGAGGCAGTTTGCATGTGCAACAAATTACAACAAGTAACTTTATTGCTTGTCAAAAACAAACTCCGAGACAATGTCAACAAGAAGAGTCTAAGCTAAGGAGAAGCATTCCTTGTGTAAGAAAATATAGTGACAAAAAATTATTGGGTAAAAATTCTTCTTATTGTATCAAACTACAAAAGGAGGATAAGGGTAGTAGCAAAAGTATGGGTTTGAGAAAAATCCCAAGAGAAAAAAGGTTTTGGGAGGAAGGATACAAGAGATAAAAGAAGTACAAAAGAGATATACATTAGTGGAAGCATTATGAAAGGATCATAAAAGAAGATGTAGTAGGAGAATACTTCAACGAGATGAGAAGATGTTGAAACAAATCCCAACATAGAAGTGTGCCACAAAAGGACAATGGTGAAGATCAAGATTATGTTGAAATATTTGGCAGTGTTGCAAAAGAAAGTGATAGTACAATGGATGTGGACATGGAAGATGATCTAGATCAAATTGTAATTTGAGATGAAGTTAAGGAAGGTCAAGAACCTTCATATTCGAAATTAGGAGTTGGAAAAGGTAATCTCCAAGATTATGTATAAGAAGTGTGCATCCAAGAAAATGCAGATAAAATATTTGAAGTACATGAGGTAGAAATCGTAGCCAAGAGAAACAATGAAGACGTTGTGGAATATCCATCGTTCGGGAGCCACTTGCTTCATAATGATGGGTGAGTGCAAGCTAATGAGGGTCATGTTTAGCATGTTAGATGCATTGATATAAAACTGAAAAATTAGGCATCCCTCAACTTATTTAGATTTTTTGAGATACTTACACAAAATATCTTGTTTTGAGTAAAAAATACGAAATGTAGTAAATTGAATCATGTTTCAAAATATATGACTTTTATGTATTGAAAATTTCCATAATTATATCAAGTTTCATTTTTTCTAATAGTCACTTTTTTTATTTTTCAAGCAAATGATAAGGTATATGTTTTTGTGGGTGCAGCCTTTGAGGGCCTAAATGATGGTTTCGAGATACAAAAAATTTGCAAGCATGTAGAGAACATATAGCACTATTGCAGAACTATTTTTCGAAAATAAAATTAGTATTTTTTTATTCTTTTTATAATTATATAAGTGATCATTCCTTGAAAATGGTACGTCTTTTGTGGGTGCAACCTTTGAAAGTCTTAATGCAATAATCATGAAATGAGTTTTTTATAGAATGTAGAGGTCATTGTCTTCCAGTGCACCATACAATATTTTTTTTTAAATTCCCAAGATTTTAAAAAGTTATGAAAAAAACACTAACAGTGTCTTTTTTTACTTAAGAAGTTAGGACACAACAAAAATTGAAAAAAAAAAGAAAAATATAATATTTTGAAATAAAAATTACATATTTAGAAACTGCAGAAAAAATGTTATTTATGTTTAAGATTCATCAAAAATGATTGTGTAGCATACTGTAACGAGTGGGTAAACACAAGCTTCTTCAAAAACTGGAAGAAATGCCCAATTAGCTATGGTTTATCATATACCATAACATAGGTTTGGTATTATCGAAGCAAAGTCAAAACCATACACAGAGGACTATTGGTGACATGTGAGCAACTGAATTGGCATGGTTTAGGTGCTACAAAAAGAAAGCGCCTTATATTTAAATTCAAATTACATTTCCCGCCCTTATAGAATTGGAAAACACGTGGACATTAGAAAACTACAAAACATGTGTGTTATAGAGCTACAAAATGTATGTGTGTTATGTAGTTCTATAACATGTATGTGTTATGTAGTTCAATAACGCGTACGCGTTATACAAGACTTCAAATGTATGGTTAATAGTTGAAAGGGGGTGTGGAAGGGTATGATTTTAGTGACCATGGTGTAAAATTAGTTAAAATTCCAATTTTATTTAATCTAATAATAATGTATGTATAATGGTCTTAGAATAAATCATTGTAGATCCATTTTAACATAAGATTTATGATGTGTTTAGAATGATCAAGTCATTTGGGTGCAAATCTTTTTTTAATGCAACCTTAAAGGTTTTACACATCAAGGGTTTTAATCACTTAGAGTCAACACAACTTATCTTAAACATCTAAGCAATATATATTTACTATTCATAATTACTTTTATTAAAATTATATATATTTATATAAAATTTTCTTTTCTTTTAAAATTTAATTAGAAGTTGCCATTGTGTTTTTTTAAGTTCATATTGGGTTGTAGAAAGGGCCTTTGGACCTAACAAATATTCCAATCATGCATCTATGTTTTGGGCAACACACATAAAAAGCTAAAATGTACAAGCTAAAGACAAACTACAATAAGAATCACTCACCTTTTTATCTACTATGATTGTCACAAAAAATCCAATCATGAATAGTGCATGTTGATCTACAAAGCTTATCAAAGTGTGCAAAACACTTCATGCAAGAAAGTAACGGTCCTACATTTTTTTTTGTGATTTAAAACAAATAGGGTAGTTTTAAGGCCAAATGTTAAGCAACACAACCATAAATAGGAAAATTCTAAATGTACAAAGGCCCGACTTTGGCTCTCCTTTCAGTTGATTTGTGTAGTGTGGATGGATGTGGGTTCCATACGCTTGTATAGAGGCTATGTGAATGTAATGAGGCCAAAGGACATTTTCCTTTGATTCAATGAAGTTGCAGAGATTATAGCTGAATGTCTTTGTCATAATCTTATTGTAATAAGAAACTTTGTGTGTAATGATGACTTAATATTGATGAATTTGTAGATTTAAGGTTTGATGTGAATGCTTTCATTTGTGACTTAGATGTGCAATCCCAAGCACTACATCAAGTGGTATCAAAGTTAGTTATAACTCTGGGAGGAGAAATATACTAGTAGAGAAATTGATCCATGTGACAGAAAAGAATAATGTAGACAATTTAGCACTGATACGAGGCAGTTTGCATGTGCAACAAATTACAACAAATAAAATATTGCTTGTTAAAAACAAACTCCGAGACAATTTCAACAAGAAGAATCTAAGCTAAGGATAAGTGTTCCTTGTGTAAGAATATCTAATGAAGGAAAATTATTGGGTAAAATTTCTTCTTGTTGTACCAAAGTATTAAAGGAGGAGAAGGGTAGTTGCAAAAAGTATGGGTTTGAGCAAAATCCCAAGACAAAAAATGGTTTTGGGAGGAAGGATACAAGAGGATAAAAGAAGTACAAAAGAGATACACTAGTGGAATCTTTATGAAAGGATCATAAAAGAAGATGTAATAGGAGCATACTTCAACAACATGAGAATACATTGGAACAAATCCCAACAAAGAAGTGTGCCACAAAAGGACAATGATGAAGATCAAGATGATGTTAAAATATTTGGCAGTGTTGCAAAAGAAAGTGATAATACAATGGTTGTGGACATGGAAGATGATTCAGATCAAATTGTAATTTGAGAGGAAGTTGAGGAAGTTCAAGAACCTTCTTGTTCGAAATTAGGAGTTGGAAAAGGTAAACTCCAAGATTATGTATAAGAAGTGTGCATCAAAGAAAATACATATAAAATATTAAGTTCATGAGGTAGAAATCATAATCAAGGGGAACAATGAAGAAGAAGTGGCAGATCCATCATTCGAGAGACACTTGCCTCATCATGATGGGTGAGTGCAAGCTAATGAGGGTCACTTTTGGCATGCTAGATGCAATAGAAAACTGAAAAATTAGGCATCCCTCAACTTACTTGGATTTTTTGAGATACTTATAACAAATATCTTGTTTGGAGTAAAAAAATATGAAATGTAGTAAATTGAATCAAGTTTCCGAATCTATAATATGTATTGAAAATTTCCATAACTATGTCAAGTTTCATTTTTTCTAATAGTCACTTTTTTATTTTTCAAGCAAATGATAAGGTATATGTTTTTGTCGATGCAACCTTTGAGGGCCTAAATGATGGTTTTGGGATACAAAAATCTTCAGGCATGCAGAGAACATATAGCACAATTAGTATTTTTTTTATTTTTTATAATTATCTAAGTGATCATTCATTGAAAATGGTACATCTTTTGTGGGTGCAGCCTTTGCAAATGTTAATGCAATAATCATGAAATGGGTTTTTTATAGAATGTAGTCTATGTCTTTTAGTGCACCATACAATTTTTTTTTAACAATCAAGAGTTTAAAAAGTTATGGAAAAAACATTATTAGTGTCTTTTTATAGTTAAGAAGTTATGACACAATAAAAATTGAAAAAAAAAATTGAAAAATATAATCTTTTGAAATAAAAATTACATATTTAGAATCTCCAGAAAAAATGTTATTTATGTTTAAGATTTCATCAAAAATGATTGTGTGTAGTATACTGTAACGAGTGGGTAAACACAAGCTCCTTCAAAAACTAGAAGAAATGCCCAATTAGCTATGGTTTATCATATACCATAGCACAGGTTTGGTATTATCGAAGCACCATACACATAGGACTATTGGTGACATGTGAGTAAGTGAATTGGCATGGTTTAGGTGCAACAAAAAGAAAGTGCCTTTTGATTAAATTCAAATTACATTCACACCCTTATAGAATTGGAAAACACGTGGGCATTATAAAACTACAAAACACATGTGTGTTATAGAACTACAAAATGTATGTGCATTATTTAGTTCTATAACATGTGTGTGTTATGTATGCAAGACATCAAATGTATGGTTAATAGTTGAAAGGGGTGTGGAAGGGTCAAGGGCCTAGGGGGGTGTGGAAATTCAAGTGGGGATGGTTAATAGTTAAGAGCGGGTGGGGAAGGGTCAAGGGCCTAAGAGGTTGTTGGAAGTTCAAGTGGGGATGGTTAATAGTTGAGAGGTGGTGGAGAAAGGTCAAGGGTCTCCGAGGAGGTTGGAAGTTCAAGTGGGAATTTTTAATAGTTGAGACGGGGTGGGGAAGGGTCAAGGTCCTAGGAGGATGTTGTAAGTTCAAGTGGGGATGGTTAATAGTTGAGAGGGTGTGGGAAAAGGTCAAGGGCGTAGAAGGATGTTGTAAGTTCAAGTGGGGATGGTTAATAGTTAAGAGGGAGTGGGAAAGGGTCAAGGGCATAGGAGGATGTTGTAATTTCAAGTGGGGAGAGATGAAGGGAATGGGAACATGATGGGTTATAGGGGTAAATGGGAGTGGGGATTGAGAGCACAATTAGGAGGATAATAGGTGTTCAAGACATATACAGTTAGAAGCGGTACGTGAGACTTGAGAAACAAAGGGGATAATGTGGAGGGAGGAAGTGGATGATGGTTTGATGAGACAGAGGAATGTTGAATGGAAAGGTGGATATGGAGGATTAGAAGAGGAATACGGTGTGTTGGAGGAGAGAGGAAAGAGGAGGGAGAAATTGAAGAGAGGGGAATTAGATGGGTTGAAACAGAGAATAGGGGTTATGGTGAGGTAGGGGATTGAGGTGAAGGGATAAGTTGAAAAGACAAAGGAAGGGTGTATAACAGAGAGAGAGAGAGAGAGAAGGATGTAGAGAAAAGCGAGGGAGAATAAGATAGAGAGGGATGGGGGAAGTAAGGATGAGAGGTAGCAGTGAGAAGAGACATAAATGGAGGTAGGGAGAGGAAGTAATCTAGATAGAGAGATGTGGAGAAAGTGAGAAAGG